>JAHZMT010002047.1:0-11341 GCA_027743785.1 Sinhomidia bicolor | reverse complement strand
CAAGGAGATAAACAAGTAGTGTGTGTGCGTGTAACCAGAACTATGTACTTCTCCCATCATCGGAAATGCTTCTTGAAAGAAAGGTTGCTCTTATCATTATCACACACACACTTTATTTGGCTACATGAAACAGCAGCGCTTTCGTCAATGACTGGTGCGTTATCCGTTATGTAGGTACACATATAAATATTCGCATTAATCGAGTGAATAACATACCTTTAACTTATAATAATATTATGAACAAATAAACCTGCAATTATATAATGATATAAAACATCCGAACAAGTCTTCTTGCACCTTGCCAGCATTTTCATGGCAAAGTCATTAAACAAAGACGTAATATTTCACAGCTCATTAGTGACGACACTAAACAATAACACGGAATCATAGTCGTACCTCCAGGCCACCCGTTCGTCATTCTTTAAATTATCTTCATTATTATTACTACTACTACTACTACTACGACTCCGCATACCAGTGCACGGTGCAGTGCATTCTTTTTTTCATACTAATAAATAAAGTTACGGGCGGACGGGCAGTTTTTAATGTATGCACAAAAACATAAATTCAGTCTAAAACCTTGTTGTTGCTCGGGTTGAGTACAAGCAACCACTCTTTTTATACATACACCCATCCTCCCATCATCATCATCATCAACAGCCCCAAACATTGTATATTATGGTGATGATGACTTTAACAAGTTCATGCAAAACAATGGCACCCAATAATTCATATAATGACTCGAGAAAAGCATACTAATTATTCATGTAGCTGGCACAATTAGTGCCATTATTACTCTTTTCAGCAGTGACCACACGATGGACGGACGATGAAATGCTGCTGCTGCTGCGTTATTTTAGTTTAGTAGACATATTTACTAGACAGGAATACTTTAAGTACTACCTACTTCATAAAAAAATCATGGCAGGATGATTACTGTGAGAAGAATGTGCATTTTCCATTTGAGCAGTACAAAAAAAATGATGAATACAAATGTAAAAAAAAATAAGTAAGCTCTAGTTTTAAAACTAATAATATCTCATCATATTGTTGAAGTAACGAGCAAAAATTTAAAGAGTGTGAATGGCATGTCGTATTTCTAATTATTCACTTGAGACTCATTCATGCACAACGCACAACGCATTCTATTCCAATTTGCAATCAAAAATTACTTACAACATTACTAACGTGCCAAGCTTCTTTATAGCTACATACATATTTCTCATTGGGATTCTCATTTTGTATACACGATGAAGAAGAAGCTCTAGAAAAAGATGTCATTTACTTCGTCACGTTCTTTATTTCTCGGCCAGCTTCTGCTTGCAATGATAGTTCCAGTTTATTATTAGAAGCGACGACGACTTGCTAACTAGCAGTGATAATAATAATAATAATAATGTGTTCCTGTATGCAGAAACCCATTATGCTCAGAAACTATACATCTCGCTAGCTATACAGTTTTTTACTGTTGCTTGATGTTGTATAAAACAATATATAATTCAACTTGATCATCATCACATCACACTGCATACTTGCTCCACACAAATTTATGTATTCTTCTTCTAGAGACAAAAGAGGATGAGCGATCATTAAACTGTGGTGTGCCAGTAATCACAAGTGTAACAATAGGTAATTAGGAGCACCACAAGAAGTCAACCCCATCATCATCAACATCATCATCACTCATACATTAAATAGGCACATGTGCCTATCTGTATCTATATATATTATTATTATAAAACTTGCTTTAATAGTAAAAATGTGTAAAATCCCGTGTACAACTACTGCATAATATATACATACACTCGTTTGTTCTTTCTCTTGTTCCTTTTCTTCTTGTGAGCGCGCGGTGGTAAGACAATAACTACATTTTACACTATTCTCATTTTTTGATACTTTGCTCCTTTCGGTAAATTGTAATTTATGCTTATGGTTTATGCTTATTACACGCCTATGAATATACATGTCATGTTATCTATGTTGATGCTGCTGCTGACGATGATCGTGTCTTTCTCTGTGTGAATTACCCTTTTCATAATAACAACAACAGCAAAAGAAACGACAAGCAAGCTCACAATTTTATACTCATCATCATGGTGGTGGTGGTGGTGGACCTTCGAAAAAGTGTAAACCACCGAGCGTAAAAATGATTCTCTCTCTTTTATCTTTTTGACCGGATTACTTGTTGTTATTATGGAGTACTACACTGCTTATACGAGAGTATGACTCCTGGGGTTTTTACATTTATTAGCAAACGGAAGATGACAGCAAGGAACAACAATAATCAGGTAATATTATTATTATTATTATTTCTATTATTTTTACAGGAGCATTGCATACGAACGGAGAGTGGAAAATGTTAGCTCGTTAGCATGAAATTTGCTTGTTTTTAACCTGTTGTTTTCCTTGGTTCTGTACGTTTTTTATAGCAATGACGTGCATGATTATGATGATAATGTTGTTGATGATGATACATGAAAGCATGAACACATTGTAATAATCATGATAATGGTGGTGGTGATAATCATATGTATCATTGCAGGCAAATTGGTAAATCTAATTTCTTTGTAACAGATCGTCATCATTTTTTGATCGTGTGGTGTTGTTGGTGATCATCATCAAATTTAAATTGGTAGTCAGTAGTATGTATGTAGTGTGCATGTCGTGTTATGAACATTTTACTAAATCGTGACAGTTTCACGATAATGTCGCATCTTCATATTCTTTTTATCATTACAATAGTAGAAACGCTGTACACCACCACCGGACGGAGCAACCTTTTAGTTCAGTCAGCAGACATGTCCATATATGCATTTTTGGTCTTTTTAAATTTTCTTTTTAAAACAGGCTAATATCCATGTTGAATTGTTACAGTTGTACAGTTAAATTGTGAGAATTACTTTTTGTGACGTGAACATTTGTAGTGTGCATGTCGTGTTATGAACATTTTACTAAATCGTGACAGTTTCACGATAATGTCGCATCTTCATATTCTTTTTATCATTACTACAATAGTAGAAACGCTGTACACCACCGGACGGAGCAACCTTTTAGTTCAGTCAGCAGACATGTCCATATGCATTTTTGGTCTTTTTAAATTTTCTTTTAAAACAGGCTAATATCCATGTTGAATTGTTACAGTTGTACAGTTAAATTGTGAGAATTACTTTTTGTGACGTGAACATTATTATTGTTATTACGAAACAACCATAACCCAAATTTACACCTTCTAACGAGATACAACAATTACACATAAAAATTTAAATGAAATGGATGCCATGTACAAACTTGCAAAAAACAAAGAAGGTAAACATAAAATATCTTTTTGTGTCGTGATTTGAAAGTTCTCTACGATGTGCATGTTTACGTAATTGTGTTCAAAGTAAACAACACACAGCTTCCAGCAACAATAAATCACAACACTATGCATGCATTCATGTATCATTCCCAGTTTTGCTGAAAAACACTAACGATACAATAAGCAGCGACACTACTAAAACGTTTGTTTACTCAGGTAAAAAAAAGTCAACACCACGCGACGTGCGATGTTTATACCTAATGTACTGTAATATTTTGATGAATATTTGTACACCGAGTCATTTATAAAACAGACAAATTAATGAAACGGATTGATTAATATTCATGAATTTTCATGAAAACCTGCTGTGGCGTGTTTGCCCAATTTGTCAACAAAGTAATTGCCTGGACCATGCATCTTTTTATTTATTCCTGTCAAAAAACTTATTTGAATGAATAATTTATCCTATAATGTCAGCAAACATGATTGCACATGTGAAAAAAACATTGTATTTGTTTGTGCATTACTTAAATATGTATTCTTAATCAAATCAAATCAAAACAAAACCTTCTTTATAAAAAAAAGTCTTGATGTAATTTACATACATTTAAGTTTATTTAATAAAAACCTACGAAAATTATTTCAAATTCTTATATTCACTCCTATTTATGCCACACTGAACAAGTTTAGCATTCTCACAACATTTTATATCACGCTAAAGAAAAATACAATGAAAACGATCGTTTTCAACAATGAATAAATTTTAATGTTTAGTAAAACGCGTATATGTAAAAAGCTAAAAAAGTGAATACCATTAAGTATTTGAGCATCATCATGTTTATTTATTTTACATTATAATATTAATTTAGCCCAGCGTGAGACAAGGATTATACTCTATCGTGCACATTTATCATAATCATGCCACATGGACACTTTTTCTGGGTAGATTATGCACAAAACGTTATAGTATGTGTTTGGTCTCACATTTAGATTTTGAATAAACACAGCATAAGAAAACGTTTTTTTGTGGGCTGAGGATGATGATGAGAGAAAGATAAACAGTGAAAATGAGAATGTACGCTTTGTAATCTCACAATTTTTTTTACCCAAGATCAAAAACTTGAAATTAGAATGAACCGACTTTTTTATTTGAGAGAACAAAAAAGGGGGCAAAAAATGTAATCTTAAATGTTTGCACTGCGTTTTTTGGCAGAGGAAATTAAAGAAAAAAAGTTAAATAGTGATAATAATTACCTGTTCTCCGTTGTTGATCTTCCAGCCAGAGCAGGATCCAATCTCGATTAGAAGGGTAGTAGCTTCTTTTTAAGGCCTCTTTGTAATTGTAGGACCTAATGTTAAGTGACATTTTATTTATTTTATTAACAAACTAATAATAATACAGGTGAAGAAGTAAAGTGTAAAGTCTAACTAAATTCCAGACATTGCTTAAAAAAGACAAATTAGCAGTAATTACCAACGTTCGCATTATTATAGCTATATATTGCCATTAAAACAGTATACGTAATTGTACATAAACGTAGGAATAATAAATAATTGTCACTTTTTTATTTAGATTGCTTGTCAGAACGAGAGAAAAATCGCATAAATTAATTTCGTATCAGCAGACAAAAAGAAACAATGGGTAAATAGAGCTTAAAAATAACATTCATCGATCGACGTCTAGATAAATAAAATGATTATTAGTAGTCAGTATAGTGTCTCAGGTAAATGGCATACCAATAATATTAAATGCCAAAAATATGTACCAGTGAACTGTATGTATAAAGTCGCCAAAAAAATGAATGGGTGTTTTGAGTGAGATTATTATTACGGCTTATTCAATCTCGTCATGAAAAAAGCAAAAAAAAATTACTCATTGCACCGAATAAGTTGTTAGTTGATTTTTTTTCTTCTTCTTCCTAGTTATGCACGTAGGCATTTGCATTTAATTTTTTTAAATCTGATGATATTATGACGCTATATACTGCGATAATAATAATAATAATAATAATAAATGATATGATAAAAAATTGGTTGCTTTGCAGATTAGTTTACTACTCGCACTTGGTCTTACTTTAGCCAACAAAGCATGACATCAAAAAATGCTCATCATCATTTCTTGTGAGAAAAGAATGCAAACTGAAATACAGAGTTATTGTTTTGATTTACTATTTGCACAGGATCTCTTTGCATCCAATTACGGGTAGGCAAAAAAATGCGAGTCTTTAAAAAAATTATATGCCTATATAGATATAGGCAGACACACAAAAAGTTTAGAGTTGGATTTGCTCAAATGAATCAGAGATTACAACATTACTACAGTTAACCACCGAATACACAAATTAGGTACTTATTCAATTGAAAAAAAGTACACAAAGTACAATTTATTCAAATGGTTGAAATAAAAACAAGGAAACAGAAAAAAACATGAACCAAGTTGTAGTAGCATTATTATATGTGTGAATCATGAACCATAATAATAATATGTGTACTTGATCGAAATTGAAGATATACATACATACAGATATAGAAAAAAAAATTGTTAACTATTTGAATTCCGCCTTCAAGTAGCGCCTCTGGGCCAATTATTGGGCCTACTACCTTTTTGTTTATATCTCTGTGCGATGAATGACTGTTTAGCATTCAAATGCTGTCTTAATTTAAAACGATCATTATTTATTTTATTGCATTTTCTCGAATAAGTATTTTAAAACAATTTTTGAACATCAGCATTTTTTTTGGTTTTGTTGTGTTGATCGCTTCAGCTTGCATAATAAATGTAAAATTAAAAATATTAGAGATTGTGCTTTCAGGCTGTGTGTATATTTTAATTTTCCAAAGGAGGGGGTCGTGGTGCTACCATGCATTTATAATATTTTATTTTTAAAATAAAAACTATATAAATTTAGGCTTACAAATGGTGGTAATGCATTGTCGTGTCAAAAGTGAAGAAGCCTTTTTTTTACTGTGGAATGCGTGCACATATGCAAACATTATGATGATGATGATCATGATAAATGATATGATGGTCTTATACCTGAAAGCAATTATTGAAGGACCAGTAAGCACAAAAGTGCATTCTTTCTCGCCGGACTGCATCCTATTACAACCAGCTATAATCTTTCTTTTTCATCATCAATAATGTATAAGACGAGTGTACTATATACTTTGCAAGTAGTAATTAGGATGCTGTGTGAAATAAATTTATACAAAACTCCCTCACAAGCAGATGTAGCGATTTTTTTTTCTTTTTAAGAAAACATGACTTGGTGTGTGTGTGCTTATTATTTACACACAGTGCACTTTACATGATATTCGTAAATAGAATGAGAATGAATGATGTTAACTTTTGAACGCAGGATTTAATAATAACTTTTCCTGATGAAATGATACAATTTTGCCGTTACAACACAATGTTTGTGTTCTCTCCGCAAAGCTGTGTGACGATGCAAATTTTTCAACAAGGTATGAGGTTTGGTACTGTTGATTTATCATATAGTTCTCAATAATTGGTTAAAAGAAAACTGATAAAAACGTCAGAAGAAAATAATTCATAATTAATTGCGCAAAACTAAAATTAATGGCTAATTATGTAAGGCATTATATGATTTACTTTAAATATAATTTTAATTTTGAACTCATCCTTTGAAAAAAATAACCAGAATTGACTCAACTCAACTGACAAGATGTGGGAGTTCTTTTGAAGATAAAAGACGTTGTGATATGATGAGACTTATCTTTCTTGCGGGTACACGTTCATACTGAGCGCATACCTAGGTATATGTAATTAAAAACTATTTAGTCTGCTTATCTGCAGTACTTAAAACAGCAAATAGCTTTTGGCCAGGGATCAAAAATCAAAATATAGAGATGCAGTTCAGTTCAGTCAGTATCATTTTTTTCCTTCAAAATGTATAAATATCTTAAGCATTCATTTCGATGAAAGCCTATATATGTAGCAGTCAGACATTTTCACACAAAAGTCTGTGAAATTGCATTTGACTATTATTGCTTCTTTCCACAAAATAATACTTTAATAAAAAAAATTTCCATGTGTGTCTTGCATATCATATTTGCTTTTATGAAATGAAAAGCTAAAAAGTTGCGATTGCGACAGGTGTGTGTGTATAGAGGTGTGTATAGGCAATACAAGTTTAAGAATTGCCTCTTATTTTTTAAACTAGTGTTGAATTTTTTACCCAAACTAAATCACAGAGAATGTACAGACAGAGAAATAGAAGCACAGGTATTGTGCTCCTAGTTTTCTAGCATCCGCCCGTATGGCTGTAGTGTGTGCGTTGAAGCATCCTTTGTCGGTGAGCACACTGAGCACGCAAAATGCAAACATATGATTTGCAACTTGCTGAAAAAAGGAAAGAAATGTACAGAAACTCATCATCGTTATCAACTTTGTTTATCCGTACTATTTTTTGCAAAAAAAAATGCAGCAAAGATTTAATGAGTATAAATTCATCGGTTTAAGGATTATGAATACAAATCTTTCTCCGGGGCTACTTTTTTTTTTTAAAAAAAAGAACTTTTAAATTGTAAACGATTTTTTATATTTTTTTTATAAAATTGGAAAATCCACAGTAAGAATGGCTATAAAAGAGTTTTGATAAACCAAAGCCAAAATTCCTTCATGGGCTGGTCTTGGCAGTCTTCCGTATGAATACAAACTACCCAATTAATGATTTAATGAATAATAAAAAATGAATTTTGAATTTTAGAAAAATCGTAGTAGAATATTCTATTTTCATATATAAGTATTCTTAGTGCATTATTCAAGACTCGGTGAAAAGTTGAAAAAAGTAGAAAACGGATTTACCATATTTTTTTTATACCTATCGCTTATTTATTATACATACGTGTACAATACTTTTCAGTTTACCTGTTTTTTTTCTTACAAAAACCTCTTTTTTCTAAATCACATTATCTTGACAATGATCATTTTCAGCTTCTGGCTGCTTTCAACAGTGAATAATAATAATAATAATGATCACAAAACAACTCTTTTAGTTCTCATATTATCTTTTCCTCTGAAAACTGCAGAGTGTGAAAGAAGAGCATAAATAAAATGTCAATGATCTAAATATTTCCTTTACAGTTGAAAGATTTTCGCTAGCACATATATATTATATTTCCTCATTCAAGTTTGCACATATTTTATTGAAATGTTTTTAAAAAAGTACATTCATACTGTCAACTGTCATTATTACTGAAGTAATAATACAAATGGAGCAACAACAACATGATAAAAGTATATAGGTAGCTATTGATGGTAAATTGTTGTAAATTGGAACAACGGCATTTTAAAGCCAAGCCAAGATACAATATTTAATAGAAAAAAATAATAATGAACATGACAGAAAACTAGAAAACCATGAAATTATGCTTTTGTAAAATGTTAGATGCTGCATGACGTTCATTCAGATTTACCACTTTTTTAGTATTCCTCTTAAGTTTTCCACCTGAAAACAGAATAGATAACGTGTGAGTGAGTGCCACACATCCATCACTCGATTCATTCCCATTAAACTAGGTATACGCTGTTGTATTATTGAATGCTTACAATGAAATAATAATGATGATGGGACCAAAAAGACCACATCCGATTTTCTGTGATGTTTATCATGATAAATTTGTGGTATAATAATAATAATATCAATAGTCATCATCAAGTCATCACGCTAGAATAAAAAAATACTTATACTTTCAACGACAATATAAACACAAGCAATACGAATAACATGTATGGGAACTTTTTTTGTATTCTGTACAGATTTTTTTTTGTAAATCAAAATATCTCAAAATAATAATTTTTACCGTATTTTTAAGAAAAAATAATAACTTTTATCAAACAAGCTGAATAAAAAAATGTAGAATTTTAATCCAAGCTTGTTACAGAAGCTGCAGCTGCCTTATTGTTTGTTGTACATAAATAGATGCTAACTGAATTATAGACAATGCATGCGTGCATGATTGCTACCTATATTGTGCTTTGATACAAATGTGTCGAGTAGAGTATCAAATTTGCTCAGAGAAAACAAGAAAGAAAAAAAATTGTCTTTGATATAGGAAACAAAAGTAAAGAGCACTGAATGTTTTTTGTAACCCTTTGAGTCCCTTTCACCCAAAAATGATCCGGTACACCAGACGCTAGATATTGTCAGCGCCGGTAAAATCAACAACAAAAAATATACCCGTGATTTATTGATTATAGTCCGGTCATGTGAGAAATATGAAAAAGGGTTAAATTTTGATACTGAAAATTAGGTAATGATTTTTTGTGGTTTTCTATAACATTCCATGAAAATTTGTTTATAGCACGGAAGGCTTTTTTTGTTAGAAATGTGGAAACTCACAGGGAGAATAATTGGAAGACAATGAGAAAACGTTTGAATCTGTACGAAAGAAAAAAGGGTTGCATAAAAAATTTAACCATATTTTATTGTCTTGTATTTTTGATGCAGTATTTGATCCAAAAAAATTAAAGCAAAAGAATATATAAATACTTTGAATTTTATAATAATCCATCTGGAAAATGTATTTTCAGATGGATGAAACAGGAAACAATTGCTGGTTCTATTTGTTCTTTCATTGAAACTGGACAGGATATGAAAATGTACAGCCACTAGAGAGAGAGACAGAGAGAGATACAGATGCTCACATCAAAATAATTCCACAATTAGATGCTACCTTCCACCTCTGATACTATAGTTTACATACATGAATTACAACAGTATTATCATCATCATGTCAGTACACGTTTGCGTATGTGTCTTCATTTTTTTGGAGTAGTATTAAAGGCCAGTTACCTGTGTTGTTACCTGCTGTCTTATTTTAATATCCCCAAAAAACCTGGTTTAGGTCAGGTACACAATGATCATTCCTCTTCTTCTTCTTATTCCATTTAAGTTGTAGACAATGTATCGCATTACCACTCTCCTCCACTATCAAACAACCAACATATTGTTTCAATAATAATAATATAATGTAATCTTGGAGTTGGAAGAGCAACGGAGAACAGGTAAGAAGACCACGCACATTTTCTCATTTCCTCTCATCATCGAACCTTCTATTTAGCAGAGGGATTTTCTTGTGTCTTGCTGCTTTTCTACTCTACTACAACTAGAAGTGATTAGCAAACCGAAACGAAACTAGATCTGTTGGTCCTGACCCTATCATTAAATTGATACACTCATGCATTGCATGCATATTACATACTTATTATTACCTTTTACTACTACTACTACTAATACCCAAACTATACTATTGGAAACATGATATACGAATTATGATATATTTAAAAAAGTATGAATGCTTAAATAGCCTGTGCTAGTGTAGGTATGTGTGTTTTTAATACACTTTTTTTATATACGCGCTTCTCTCCTCAAATAATATTATCACCGAAACTATTAAAGTATGAATGCTTAAATAGCCTGTGCTAGTGTAGGTATGTGTGTTTTTAATACACTTTTTTTATATACGCGCTTCTCTCCTCAAATAATATTATCACCGAAACAATCTCCTATGCCTTTATTCGTTACTAAAGAAGATTCGCCGTCATTATTATTACCATAATCAAAAATGCACATCAAAAAAGCACCACAGCAGTCAAAGTGAAAAAAATGAGCAAGGAAAGTAATAAAAAAAATTAGCTGATTCATTTTTACGCTTGTACTACGCTAGTTATTATTACTAGTAGGAAAAAAATTGAAAGATGTACGGTGATTGTGTGGCTTCTACGTATTTGTGTAGTAAACGTATTCATTCATTCAAAAATTTAAATCCGACGAAATACACATCTTCGCTCCGCTTCATTCATAATAACAAGAGGAAAACTCTGAGTGAATTAATTGAGAATCGTAGGTTCTTTTACAGAACACACACATACGTACATACATACCTGTGTGTAGGTATATCTTGATTTATTTTTTTAAAACAAATTTTGCCACTTAAATTTGCTCACAAGTTTTGGCAAAAAAATGAAACTTTTTTTGCATAATACTTTCTTTTTGCATATTATTTGGATACTTGAAT
>JAHZMT010002046.1:0-28854 GCA_027743785.1 Sinhomidia bicolor | reverse complement strand
AACTCGTCTAACAATTGTTATGTATTACAACAATCCCTCAGACAATTTGCTTACTGGCTTCTCCATCATTATCTTGATGTGCAAGCAATGATATATATATGTGCAACTGTAAAAAAAGGAAATTTGAAATGATACCAAGTCTATATGTTGTACAAAATGCACCTCGCAAACGCAGCACTTGATGATGATAATAGTAATACTCATGACGATAGCATATCCTGTTTATCGTTCTCACACACGCACTTTACCACACGCACTTTGCTTTACTACTTTTACTACCCAAAAAAATATTTGACTTGGCTACCTACCTCTACCTCTCTGCCTTTTACAAATTTTACAAAGGTTTCATAGGTACTATAACCGTATACGTTTTTATCTTTTCATTTTATTATTATTCATAAAAGTAAACTATGTAGCAAAAATAGTGCGTAGTTGTAATTTTTTTAAATATAGGTAGATAGATCCAAGTCAATGGTACAACATACTTGTACATTTTACACCAACGACCACCAACACAACATCACATCATCATCATCAACTTTTGAAAATAGCTAGTAAAACGAATAATAAAATCTGCAATGCCTGCGTTTTTATTTCGTGTAGGTATGTAGATATGTATGTGTAGCATCCCATCATCATATCCTCATAAATGTACTAACCTCGTCGCTTGTCAGACTAATCGAAATAAAGAAAGTCCTGTTATCTACCTACCTATAAAGGAAAAAAATAGCAGGCAAGACAAAAGGAGATGTGCAAATCAGGGCCAGGCGGATAGCCAAGTGCAATAGTATAATATACACATATTATATAGGTACGTACAAGTCTGTTCTGGCGATGATGACGACGACGGTGACGGTGTGGTGGCAGTAATTTAAGTAGTTATGATAGTATATAGCGTTGGCTTCGTTTGCAAGTTCTCTTGTTAGTCGGTCGGTCATCCTGTGAAAGTTGAAGAAACTGATTGCAATGATATGCGTTATAAAATCCGATCCACATCTTCAATTAAACGTAACTAATATGTCATATTTGCAGCAGCATGCGTAGGCAGACAGTATAGTAGTAGTTTAATAGTTCAAAAGTAGAAGAAGAGAAGAGGTGTTGGCATTATTACTATTATTATATATCAAAAGGAGAACAAAAGAGTACGCAAAATGCCGATCGAGTCGAAGAGTGCATTCATTTTGTTTATTTATTATTAAACATTTCAGTTGCATTTATTCTCTTTTCTTTAAAAAGAATCTTATCAAAAAATACACACCGTGTGATCATTCATCACCACATCCAAATATGTATATGCATGATGCAAACACATGATATAAAAGNAAAAATACACACCGTGTGATCATTCATCACCACATCCAAATATGTATATGCATGATGCAAACACATGATATAAAAGCAGACAGACAGAAAATAAAACAAAACTGAACAATCAACAGTTAGAAAAAATAAACATTTATAAAGTTTTTTTCCACATGCATTTTTAAGGCATATATAAAATAGACATGCATGTTGTACAATGCACAATCAAAGTCATTTTGCTGACTGTTTGAGTTAAAAGTGATCATAAGTATAGATGAAAAGGGTTAAAATACACACAATGCACATATGCATATTTTTTACTGTCTGCTGCTGCCTTTTCATCTTTGTTTGTTGTAAGTTATAACTAACAAGCAAACATAACATATACCTATGCAATAATGCAATATACCATGCCGGTCATTCTTATCGTTTTTTTAACATCAGCCCCACACACACACACGACACACACATACATAGAAAGATGCAAAACACCAACACGTTTTTTTAAACGTGTAACTTGCATTTAATGTTGTTTTTGAACTACTACTTTTAATGTACTCTCTTATCGCCTACTTTACTTTGATCATCATCACTCTACAACTGTTGCTTTTTGCGAGAAAATAAATAAATAAATAAAAATGATGCAAAGTAAGTATCGATGATGAGGATAGGTTTTTGGAGTAGTTGCAGTGCAACTAGTGCAGTGCAGTTATTATTATTGTTATTATTTACGATACTGGTTTTTCTTACTTTATTACGCACAATTTCATTAGTCCACCCTACTGCCCTGCCTGCAGCAGCTGAAAACGTATAAGTTACAGAGAGAAAAGAAAGGGCGACTGAATGGCTAATTATTGTAATCAGTTGTTGTTGTTGTGCTGTTTGCGGTGAGATTCTCTACCTTTTCTGTTATATAGCAAAATGTCGATAAGCAGTAGTAGTAGTAATAAGCAACTGACGAATATCATCGTCATAAAACTAAAGCTAACCGGTCGCACTAGAAGAACGATAAATAAAATATGAAAAGGAAATTCTCTTATTAAAAACCATGCGACTTTTATACAGATGACCACTAATATAGTTCAGTCAACTGTAATGCTGCTGCTGCTGGTGATGACGATAATTTGGTAGTACCTTAAGTTTAAGCTTTCTTTTCAAGAGAAAGAGAGATATGATTGATAAACACAGAAGCATATCGTGTGTGCATCACTAGCAGCATCACCACCACCACCACCACATAATTTAGTATGCATTGTATATTGGCTATAAATTCAAAATCAATCAATGTTACCAGACATACGAATTTTTTTTTCAAGCTTTAATAATAAAAAATGCAGTTGATTTGATGGCAATAATAATGATTGCTGCTGATGCTAAACTTGTTTTGCAACGAACAGCAGCGTCATCATCATCATCATCAGCGTAATGAAAAAAAACTGTTCTTGGTAAGTTACACTTACGCATAATTTTCAGCAGGAAAAGAAAAGAAGGTTAGCAGCCATGCATGCATGAAGACGATGCACACAAGATGAAGACGATGCATCATCACCTTGTCTTGTTATTGTTGCTGTTTGTTAATTTTTATTTGTCTGGTGTTGCTGTTACCACCACTTTGCTGCTGCTGCAGCTCAAAAGATTTTTTTACACTAATAAAAAATATATATAAAATGTTGTTGGCAGCAGTTAGTGCGTATATTTACACATGTATATGTTTGGCTTTGCTTTGATTATTCTGTGCATGCAGCCATTTTGGATTAATTTATATTCTCTTTTTACAGAACAACGTGGTGGAGTAAAATGTAAAAATAGGGATATAAGGAATAAAAGGATAACGAATTTTTTTTGACGATGATGATAATAAATAAATAGTTGGTTGTTTCTTGCTACTGCTTATCTATCTCTCCTCAACTTTTCCAACTTGACTTACTGACTTGGCTATAGAGAGTTACTATTATTATTATTATAAGAATTAATAAAAAAGGAACCCAACTTGCAATGTAGACTTGATCGAGACTGGGTGTTCATTTAGTGTTCACACACACACAGCACAGGTGTATACTCTCTCACGCACTAGGCATATCGCGTTCCTGAACAAACTACGCTTTGTACATTCTAAAATAATAAATCATTTAATCCCACGGTAGACGAGATTTTTTGTTGTGGTTTCCTATAATTTTTTTGTATTGTATGCAGATTATTTGTATGTACGGATGGATGGATGAAGAATGTTATGTGCATCGTAAAGAAGTTTAATAATAGCATAATAATTCAATGTTATAATTATCATATCATGGCTTGCTCTCTGTTCATCACCGACTTTTATCAAAATATAACACGGTGATTATTAAAAGTTTATATGTATTATTATAGTTGAAAAAATAGTTGAAAAAATTATTATGCTGTAATATTTAACATTTTTATACTTCGTTAAATATTTTCGTTTATTGTTCAGTTTCTTTTATTACCTATTTTGGAAGGTATATTATTCACCCAGCTTTTTTAAAAAAAAACTATTACTGGTGGCCATAAGTGAGATACAGACATACAGGTTGTGTATGTGTGTAGTCAAAATTATTATCTAAATGCAAAGAAGAACAAATATAAATCATCACCACCACTGCTTTTAGTGAACTGCGCCATTATATATCTCCACAACAGAGTAATAATAGCACAATAGCGCATGATAAGAATATCAGCAATAATAATACCTAATCGTTTTTGCTTTGTATGTATGTAGCGTGAGTAATAATGAGCTTAAATAAAATAAAATATTTTGAACATGTATTTGGCAGTCTGTTCAGTTTTTCTTGCATGATTATCATTTCAATTTATCAAGCAAAGTAAAAAAATATTAAAAGAAATACAAAATAATAATAGTATATAATAGAAGTAAAAATTTTATATTTTGAAAAAACTGTACTGACTGGCTTTTGCTTTTGGCTAGACTATGACTAGCTATGCTGTCCTGACATGCATGCTCATTTACGCATGCATGTTTGCTAATGTAATACATACTTGTTTTCACTTAATCAATCCACTTTTTAATTACATCAACTAATTCTCTAAAAAAAGTATCAATTGTAGGCATGAGCATACACATACATTTACAACAACAAGGTACACGACGACGACTGAGCAAAAATGCAGCGCAGTAGTAAAGAACATGTACAATTTTTTGAACATGTTTAATTAATGCTGCAATAATAGTAAATGGTAATAATGATTGTGAGGAAAGGGTGAGACGATATGAATGTACATGGTATTTTTTTTATTTTGGTTAGATAAACAATTATTCCAAATGATGATACAATGCAAACAAAAGAGAGCGTAAAAGGTAAGTGAGTACTTTTTTGTAGTAAAACGATTGTGCATGTAGTATGTATGTATGTAGTATGCATTTTAAACGATCTATATCTCGGCTGCTGCAAAGAAGAAAAAAAAGTGCTAAAATTCACTTTTCTTTTTGCTACTTCACTTTACTTTTGCTTCTTACTTACTTTCCGCCGCGCCGACGAGCCGATGTAAGTATACAATGTTAAAAGAATAATATTATTATTATATTTTTTTGTCATATTCTCTCCGAAAAGTTTTACAACTGCGCATCAAATCAACAACACAAGTTTGAAACCATTAAGAGAAGAGCTGTTAAAATCAACAAAGGGAAACGTAACAATATTCAGGAATGTACATAAATTACACAAACACATCAGCAGCAAGTCTCTAGCAGAGTACACGACGATGAATGCATTGCATGTACAAAAACAGGCTAGACAGACTTTTTTTTAAATGCTACGTTATATAGTACACTCTCTCAGCAGAGTTTATATATACTGACAAGAAGGGGAGAAGTTTTTGTGTTCTGTGTGTGTGCTCCTTTGAAGAATAAAAAAATATGTAATGTAGACATTCCACATCACTGATTTATTCTCGTCGTCTCTACAATTTCGCTATTGCCAGAACATTTTCAACAAGCATGTTCGAGATTATTTTGCCACAAGCAAGCAGGCAACTTGATGCCAACCAAAATGAAATGAAGACAAAGAAGACAACGCACACAGCAGCAAGTAAGCACTGAAAACAATGAACTACTAAAGTAGATTGGCAATAATGGCACAAAACTGACAAGTTTGTTCTCTATATCCCTCCGGCATGCATAAAAAAGTTTTTAGTAGAACTTGACTATAGAGATGTTACAATGTGCATTGCTACGAAAAAAAAGATTTTTTTCCCGATTTCATTTTTAATGTACATTTATATAGGGTTATTGCTGCTGCAACATTTGAATATCTTGTTCTGATAATGTCCATGTCCAAATATATACATATATATGCAGTTTTTGCTATTGTCTCTAGTCGGAAAAGAACCAACAAACTTATATAAAAGATGGGGTTGAGACGAGCTTCTCTATTTTTCTTATTTATTCTGAACAGTGTATATTTTGTTGGGAGTCTGTTCATTTTTATTATTTCTTGGCAATGTGCAATTTATTACAAGAGGAAACCCCAACAAAATAAAAGGAGAGCACATCTGAAAATGAAAGACGGCAGAGGAAGAGCAGAAGTGGCAGACAGAAAAGGATATTATGGTAGTTCTGGTAGTTCTGGTGGTGGTTGTGAAAATAGAAGTATCCACACTCCACTTCCCAACATCAATATACACATGTACAAGTAAGCTTATTCAGAAGGCCAAAAAATATGGTATATATATTTATATATGATTGTACATTTTTTTCAAAAATAATACAAAGGATGTTGACGATGACATAAGATTTTTATATTGTATATGTATTGTATGTATATATTTATACGAGAAACCGAAGAGAGAGAGAGAAAAAAAAAGTAACAAAAGTCAACTGAAATGAAGTTGCTTTTTTATGATGCTATTTCCTGTACGGAAAATTGTACATACGAAAACTCGGTGCACTTATCTTTACGTTGTTGATAATGCCACAAGTACTTACAGCCACTAGAGCAGAAATGCAAAGAGTTATAGGGAAAGAAGAAAAGGAATAAGCTAGGGAAAGAGTCGAGCGAAAGAGCTACTGTGTAGTATTTACACTATGGGTTTTCCTTTTCAAAACTTTCTTGTAATAATAAGTTCACATAAAAAATGGTGGCAAATACTATTTTCTGTAGAAGGATGTTACAGCATAAAGTGTTTTTCAAACTACTACACAGTATACATTGTATTTTTATCAGTCAAAAGATGCTTGTCCAACTTACCAAATCATTTCATATATTACTTTGTAATGTGCCTAAAGAGAGTGAAAACTCAATAAAAAATAATTGTAAAAATGAAAATTATTATTACAAAGTTTATGTGCTATTCCACTACTTTCTCTGTACACATTGCTTTTGTATCTGAACGTGTACATTTTTTTGCAAAAAGTAGCTTTGCATGCATCTTTATAATAATTCGATATTTATGTACATACATACATTATACTTAGCAAAATGATACGTGAAAAAGCATACATGATGATGACGGTAGCAACTGGCGCTACGAACTAGAAGCAGCAGCAGCTTCTTTGGCTGAATTTGGCATAGTATTCTCTTGAATAGAGAGACGTCGAGAGAGAAAGAGAAAAAGAAAACTGCATAGTGTGGCAACAGGGAATGAATGTACGTAGAAGCAGTAGTAGCAGCAGAGCAGCGACGGCGGCAGTAGGCAACTCAAAGTTGTACGTAGTAAAAAAAACAGCACAGACGGATTGCTCATGTTTCAAGTACCTACGCGATTGGTACAGCCCCGTCCGACATACTTTTCTGTGTGGAAACAAGTTACGAAGGCCGTCCGTCGCATGGTCAGACCACCATTACTACACCCAACCAAACCAACACAACATTTTGTATGCCTACACAATATACAATACTCACGTAGTAGCAGCTTCTCTTCTTTTGCCTTGCTTGCCGTTGTTGCATCCTCACATAATAATAACGTGTGTCTGTGTAGTAGGGAGATATGCAATATAGCCAGTTAGCTTTGCTTTATATTTTTCTCCGTCTCTCCTTTTTTTATACCTATGCGATTATGCTGTAATAAGAATGCACTTTTGCTGACATCCATCCAACTATCCATCCATATACCCAGTATACCATGTACCTAGGCAGATAAGTCGTGAGTCGTAGTAGTAGGTTTGCTGTTTGCTCGCTCACTTACTCAAGTCAGCGTGTAGTAAACCTTTTTTCTTTAGGCAGGTTATATAGAGAGATTCTCAACAGCAGGAATTCCTATTCTTTAATGTTGATGGGAATAATGGTGATGATGATGATGATAGTTGCCGCTGCTGCTGGTTGTTGGTACGTTCCGCGTTATTATACTCCATCGTACCGGTATAGAAACTCATGCCATTTCCATCTCGAAACGTCTTTTGCTAAGCTACATAATGCTCTGCTTTTGCTGCTCTGCTACATTTTTTGCAAGCCATTGCATTATAATGATAATGGAACCTTTTCCGTGTGTGTTGGCTGAGATTGTAGTTTAGTAATGAAAAAAAGATTCAAAGATTCTATATACTTGTATCCACATATTTTTGTGGTATGGATATTTTTGAATGGTTGATGATGATAATGATGATGTGTGTAGAATGTTACAATGAAATAACATCTGCAGTAAAAAAATACCATAAACTGGACTCGACATTAAAATTCATTTGTATACATTTCAAATATCTGAACAGGCTGCAATTTTTCTCTTCAACTTGAATCAATTAAAATGTCAAAGTAGCCGTTCATGTTTTCTCATATCACCGAACTGAATGAAAAGTTTCCAAATACACGATTACCTATAACGATTTCATAAATTGTTATCAGCTTAAGCAACAAGCCAGCGTGTGCATAAATATATAATATATATACATTACATGTTATTATATTATTTTGCTTCTACTACTTAGAATCCGTAGCTTTCGATCAATTTCGAAAAAATAGATATATACGCTTGACAGAGTATCACACTTGAACTTTTTAGCGAGCAAAAGGATACAACGAAGAGACTACGTTGCTGAAAGGGAGGCTGGTCTACACGATCACGCAGACTCAATAGAAAAGTGCAAAATTTGGCAAGGCACAAGAAGAGATTTGCAAATAACATCACGGCACGACAACAACGATAGACTTGACAAACCAGCACTTTCGTATTCCGACGACGACGGTACGGCGGCTACAAAAGTGTTATATGGGTAATGCAAATTGTAAAATTGGCTTAGGAATGAATACGATATAATATATATATGCCTATTGCCTGTTGGTTGTCGCTGCTGCTGCCTTCAAACATTCTGTAGTTGATTTGATACAGAGTCTGTTTGCTACTTGGATGATATATCAAATACAGCATACTTCTTTAAAAAGTAAAGTGAAATAGAATCTTTCAGCGTGAATAGCTAGAAAGTACATTATTTTTTTACTGTGTGTACTCCTTTTTGTCATCCAAAATGAAAGGTATATACTTTCATCTTTTTTTAACTTGATACTATTGTACGCTGATGATGATGCATGATCAAAATATGGATGCTCATCCATCTACAGAATCCATGATGATATTCTGAGATGCTTACCACTACCACCAGCAGCATGCAGACTTTGTTGCTGGTTTACAGAGTCTGTTTGCTACTTGGATGATATATCAAATACAGCATACTTCTTTAAAAAGTAAAGTGAAATAGAATCTTTCAGCGTGAATAGCTAGAAAGTACATTATTTTTTTTACTGTGTGTACTCCTTTTTGTCACCCAAAATGAAAGGTATATACTTTCATCTTTTTTTAACTTGATACTATTCTACGCTGATGATGATGATGATGATCATGCATGATCAAAATATGGATGCTCATCCATCTACAGAATCCATGATGATATTCTGAGATGCTTACCACTACCACCAGCAGCATGCAGACTTTGTTGCTGGTGTTGTTCCATCATCATCGTCATATATTTTTTGGTCGCCTAACATTTTACAACATTGTTAGTGTTAGTAATATGCATGTCTATTTTCTTTTGTGCAGAGATCCTCATATAGCAATTTGCACGGATATGCTGACTCTATTATATAGCCATTCAAAAAAGGTGCATATAACTTCAAAATAAAATATTATGTTATGCATATAATGCCTACTAGATATTTTTCAACAGAGACGAAGACGAGCCAGTGAACTAGCAGCAGCAGCAGTAGTAGTATTGAGTATTGAGCAATGTGTAATAGCCTAAAGGAAAAAAGCACAATTTTTCTTCTTATTCTGCCAATGTATCACCATCAAATCAGTTTTCATGCATGCATGTTATCATCATTACATATTACATATTATTATTATTCTTCTTTTTTCTTTCTATTATAATAATAACAGAGAAAACGTGATAAATGTAGGGATTGCTGCGGATGCCCAGTCAGCAGAAAAATTGTTTTTAAAGATGCATTATTCACGTAAAATATATACATAACTTATACTTGGATTGCAACAAGCATTCGTGTTTTTAAAAGATGAAAACAATTAGGTGCCTTTAGTGCCTGCCAGCAACAGCAACGTCGTAGTCAGCACCTCTTCAACACATTCAGTGCAGAGAGCAGGAAAATAAAAACAAGTCAACTTGTTACTTTGCATGTATTTTTTATATACGAGCATGTCCTATCGGAGAAATACACGTTTTAACTTTTTTATTTAGTAAAATAATGCAGTTTTAGAACTGATTCAAATTATTTTATCTTTATTAGTCTGAGAGACGGTCGGACAGTGGGTTGCCATGAACAGTCCGTGATAGCTTTGGGAAACCCTTGATTGTCATGACAAATTCGTGGTTATTACACAAAACCCCATACTTGATATGGAAAACCTAGAGTTCTTGAGAAACCCCAAGATTTCCAATGAAAATTTCGTGGTTTGTTAGAGAGCACAATTACACGCTCAAAGCCAAAGCCCATTCAAAGCATCTCAATGTTTAAGACATCTACGTCATGCTTCTTTCATAAACTCCTATTATATGGATTGTTTGCAATATTGTAAAAAGTCATCATAGGTAAGCATTAATAGATGGAAAGTCGATCATGCGGGAAAGTATGGTAAAGTAAAGATATACGAAAAATCACCTTGTTCTTTTTAACACAGGATATTTTTTCTGCATTATTATTATTATGAACTTCAAAGTATACATTGATAAATATCCATCCAATACAAAAAAGAGCAAAACATCTTTTAGGATACCTTGCTGAGAGAATGAAATGCAAAAGCGGGGAAAAAATGAGTCAGGATGTGGGATGACGATCGTTGTACTACTGAGCTGATCATGATGAAAATATAAATGTGCTTACATAAGATTGCTACAGTGATTTTTCTTTCCTTTTTTCAAGTCAAATAACAAGCAAAAATAAAAAAAATGAGTATATTTTTTGCTATGCAGTGATAATATGATGATATAATGGCTATGCTAAGAAAATGGTGGTGAGAGTATGTTGAAAAAAATTATTAATATTAAAATATTGAAAGGCCAGGCAAGCGAAAAAATACTACAACAACTGCTTTTTATTATAATATTGCATAAGCGCAAAAAACGTACTCTGCAGTGCCATTAAAGTGTACAGAAAGAAAAGAAGAAACCAAAAGTTTAATATAAGCAAGCGCAAAACTTGAGCATGTGAGTGACTTGTTAGTGACTGATGATAATGGTAACAATAATAATAGCCCGTGCTTGTAAATTCATTGGATTGAGAATTTATCATGAATAATATGACGATTCCCTCTTTCTTATTGCTATTATTACTCTACTACGACTCCTGAAAATCCTGTCTTGCCTCCAGCACGGCAGCAGCAAATACAACAACCAAATCCAAATATATCCTTATTTTTTTACTGATGCTTCTACCACTTGCTTTTATATATATAGCAGCATGGCATAGCAGTTTATTTTTATTTTCTTCAAACTGGTAGAGAAAAATGTTTTTCTTGGCTTTGAACAGCAATGGTGTAAAAAAGCAAACCAGTCTTTAAAAAATACATTGTATTTGAAACTTGATAAGAAGCAAAAGGAGCTTGCTTGCAACAATCAAATGAGAATAATTATTTGTACGCATTAAAAAAATGCCATACAATTACACTGGTGTACAGTGCTAAGGCTAAAGAGTACTTTAGATATAGCATCATTTCTTGGTTGGGTATATGTATGATGCATGTAAGTTAAGTACATGACATGTAATAATAACAGCAACTATCAATATCAATCCCCACATCATATACATTTTTTTCTGCTACTTTGAATTTGTAAGCATTATTCTCTTCAATACAATGTATATTTTTTACAACTCCACTGCTGCTGCTGCTACTATTACTACTTACTATACAGGTTCTTGACATGGCGTAGTTATTATATCTTGTTTTCGCTGGCAAGAAAGCTTTATCGTTTCAATTTTCATACAATGTATTTCTCCCAACTATACACTTTATCATCATTACTACTACAACTTGGTTTGGAAGAGATTCGGAATCAATCCGTATCATAGACAGAGAGAAGAGAGAGAGAGAGAGAAAGGAACACATTATACACAGATGAAAGAACACTAAAGCTTAAACGCATGCACGTGAAAAAAACAACTGGTTCGGTAATACTGATTTGAAGAACATGATGAGATGTTGGTTGGTAGTGTAGGTTGATTCTGTGGCTGACTCCTCTTGTAGATTTTTCTTTATTTTTTTGGTACGAGGAACGAACAAGTTGAGTGAAGTGAAAGAGAGAGAGAGAGAAGAAAAGATATAATAAATGATGATGGAAAATGATAAAAGGAAAAGCGTACACATTTGCCATTTTCTCAGTGACTGCTGCTGCACTTAATAAAAGGAAAAAATGATAAAAATATGATATGATGATGATATAAAGTATACATTTATGGACTATAGGTATACACAATATTATATTCTGTGTTCTGTGTGTGTTTAGTCATCTTATACAAAAACTGATAGATGATAAAATACTATGTTTCTTTTTACATTTTTAATCAGCATCCATGTAAGAAGTATCTATCTGAATTTCCCCTTGGTTGGCTGACATTCGTAAAGTACAAGTCGTGATGATTGTATGGATTCTGAACATGAATGAACCATTGATTTGTGCATTTTTTTTACTTGAATGTATCGTCTTTTCCTATTTGAGTCATCATTATTATCATCGTCAAGTATCAGTGAAAAGTGAGTGCTGCTTCTACTAAAATATCAAACAAATCTATGGAATGGTAGCTTCTAAAAGACGTTCACACCTGCATCGATAGTACAATATGTAAACTTGGTGAGGCGAGTATAGAAGCTATTACGATAAAGATGAGAATTCATTGATATGATCGATGCTCCAAGTGAGATTGCTCTGATGATGATGATGAAAACACACACCTTTGAGACACCATTATTGGTTTTCATGTGATGGAATTAAGCGTTGATAGATAACATGTATGAAAAAGATAATATAAAGAGTTATTTAGCATACGAATCCATAAAAGAAAAAAAAAACAGTATGCTTTTAGGGTTGCATGTTTAATGCTTGTGTAGTTTTACTTGGACTATGATTTGATCAATAGGACAACACCTTCAGTTTCCTTGAGTTGTTCTGAAAGTGTTATATCAAATAAATACATAGATACTACGACTAATATGAGCTATTGATAGCTAATGTGATTAAGGCAAGATAGCATCCACATCGAGTAAATGTTGATAAAAATCCAAATGCCACCTCAAAATAAAAAAAGTCTGCTGTATTCACAATGTAATCAAAAGTAAACGGAACTTTATTTCAACGCTGCTGCAAATATTGTATTATATGCACCAATGTAAATTATTGTTAGATAAATATTAGGTTCTTTTATAATGAGCATATTAGATATTGGAAACGAATATTACATACCATTTAACTTATTGACTTTTTTAATCATAATTATCATATAAAGTATAAGTACAATAAAAAAAATTGCAATTGCATAATAACACGACATTATATTATGCCTTAGTTATAATAGCTACCAGTATGTCGTGCTTATGCAATTACTATTTGATGAGAGTGAACAAAGTATAATATAATTTACGCTTTTACCGCATCTTTATCACTACCTCATGTTATAATATATATAACATGCAGTATTTATGTACATTTAGGCCCCAGGTATATTATTGTACAAATACACGTTTAGTTTACTGCGTACTTTGCAAAATAAACGAACCTATAAGCCCATAGAAAAAGCTAGAAGAGTCCCAGACAAGACAACTCTCATTCAACTTTTACATTAAAAAACACTCAGTACGTATGTATCTAGCGAGATAGTTACATAAGCTTTTCCATATAACTGCGTGGTAGTGAGCTGATAATGCAATCGAAAAACGGCAGAGTTCTATTCCATTTTCTATGTACATTTTTTAGCATTATAGGCAGGAACCCGGCTTTACACTGTCGAACGAAAGCACATTATAAAATTGTGGCAGCAACAACAGCAGCAGCAGTACTACTGCTTGCTACATTCGGTCACATGTACTTGTTAGTTTCTTCTGCAATGGGAAAGCATTGCTTGCAAGCGAATTTCTGCTTACGATACGATATATAACTTAACTTGTGCTAAAAAATAAAGCGCAAGAACACAAGCATGGCAGGAGAGAGAGAGAGAGCAGGAGCGAGTGCAGCAGCTGCCAATTGGAACGTGATTCTTCACTCGCACTCGGTTTTTCTGCACAACATATGTAGGTAATGAATATGCCTATTTCTATGCATGGGTTATGTGGAAAAAATGTACTTTATTTAAGTGCCAGCAAGTCTATACTACAGAGTCAACGTAACATTTTTGTGTTTTCTTTATTTTTTTTATATAAAAGATCTTTCTCCTTTTTATTTTCCCCAATGATTCCTCTACAGTGTATACACACCGACCGACTGGTCGTCGTCGTCGTATTTGCCAACTCTCTTTCTCTTGTTAATGCTGTAGGTATGTATGGGACAATACATATGGGGTACAGACCAAAATGTGAAAACACCCTCCACAGCACAGGAAAAACTCTCAGACAGACTGTTGTTGGCTTGCTACTTTTTCGTGGAATCAGGTAGTTTATTCGCTGAATGATGGTAAAATAAAGAGAAAGAAGAAGAATTTAGCTTTGATTCCTACTTGCAAACTCCTATATTTTTTTGCAAGAGAGCTGTGTAACATTACCCAAACAAAAATGTTACGTTGCGTCTATTATTTCGCAGAATGCATGGCGTAGGATGATTTTTACTACGCAAAGGAAAGGGACTGCCTGCCGCAAGTGTGCTTAGCATATATGTAGAAAAATTATAATTTTACGGTAGCGTACGTACATATGTATTGCATATTATATTACATCAGCTTCCTAAACAGCCTCCCCCGTGTTTGAATCGAACAAACATTGACCATGGTCGTTGTCTTTTATATAAACATTATGTAGAACGAGAGTGGTGAAAGTAAAGAAAAAGGTATTCTCAAGGACACGTAAAATATATTTTTTTTATTCAATATTGAAACTAGCAGTTGTGTACATGGACTTTTTTCACGGGAGGTATAGAAATGTTTAAAAAATTTAACCATTGTTGCGTCTTAAACTCCCCATTTCTTGCGAAATAAAATAAATATTTTTTGTGTCTGTGAGTACCTCGGAGTAAAAATCATTTTCATATGACCTTCTAATAGTTAAAATTTTAAGTTAATTTCTTTTACATTTTAGGAACATTAAAATAAACGTGATGTATTTTGAAGGCTTTTTCCTACATGCATAATGCAGTTATTATTATTATGAAAAAATTTGAAAAGCTGCGTAATACAATATTTTGTGTACCAAAACAGTTATTGGAACATTAATTTGTACTTGTTGTTTTGGACAAAGCCTCATTATTCTAATACTTTACTATGCTGTTGTTGTACGGCTATAATAAAGCTGTGATGTTTGGTGATGACTGCTGATGATCATATCAATTCAAATCACTGAATCCTTGGAATCTTCATTTGTTATCCTAAATTGTCTAAATTAATAATGGACAGTTCAGAACAGGACAGTGACTTTTTTCAATTCAATGACATTCTACTTGAAATGAAGATGAGTAAGAGTGGTTGGTGTGCTGTTAATTTGATTACAGCCTTGGTTGAATAAATGTTCATGTGATGGAGATTAGCAAGAATATAAAAAAATCCTTTATCTCAATTATTGTGGCAGTCAGAGTGATGCGATGATGATGATGAGGAGGAACTATTACGCATGTAGTAATAACAGCTACAATACTTTAAAATAAATATCCAAACTAGTAACAACTTCACTCACCCTAACCATTATTATTATTATTGTCCATCCATCTCTACCCATTTTTATCTCACTAAAAAAATAACATTACATCTCATCGTTTTATAATACACAAACTTTGTTGGAGGCTATATATATTGTCTCCTCTCCTCTCCTCCTTTTCCCTCTCTGTCTCTTTACAAAAAAGCTAATTGACGAACCGGCCATAAAAAGGATAACGAAAGTGTGTAATATGCAATGCGCAAAGCATTCTAATTTCCTCCCTGTCTGCCATCAAAAAGAAATGCCAGTCTTTTTTAAAATTCTGTAGATATACTCCCAGGATCATCTTCATTATCATCACCGTCATCACACACTCATATAATAATAATAATAATAATAATTCCATTCACAAACAACAGACGCAAAGCATCAACTTGAGCAAGCAGAGAGAGAGGCATAGCATCATCACCACAGACATTTTTGTGCCTGTTTGTGTAGTGAAGAAGAAAAAAGGAAGACAAGGAGAATTAAAGGACGGACGATTCAGTCGAGTCGGACGGCAATTTTTTTGTGACGTGACTACTACTACTAGTTCTTTTTTTTCCTTTCTACGTCTTACGACGAGAACGAGCGCTCTATACTCTCTCTATCTA
Organism: Sinhomidia bicolor; assembly: GCA_027743785.1. Classification (NCBI taxonomy): domain Eukaryota; kingdom Metazoa; phylum Arthropoda; class Collembola; order Entomobryomorpha; family Entomobryidae; genus Sinhomidia; species Sinhomidia bicolor. Next base: position 12,655 of record JAHZMT010002046.1, on the reverse strand, counting down.
TCCAACTCCTTTTTTATAGCTCTTATATTTGCCTGTAAAGCTGATTATGTCTGTCTATTTCTCTTTTCCATATATTGTTTTGCTGTATAGATAGATAGACAGTGAGAGAGAGAAAACAGTCGAGTCGGTAACTCTGTTCGCCTTCTTCTCGTCGTCGGTGTGCTGCCTGCTCTGCCTGCCGTTCTTCTTCTTCTTCTCTCTCATTCAGTCGGTCACTTTAGTTCAGTACGGCTTTGGCTGTTGCAAAGTAAAGTAAAGCAAATTGAAACGAGGATATCATATATAGGCAATACACGCTTGAAGCGAGCGAGCAAGAAAAAAAACAATCGTGTTTTCCAACATCATCATCATCATCTTTCAGTATTCAAAGCCTCGCAACTGTGCTGTTATGATTATCATTACTAACCACCACTCCTGCTGAAAAACTATATAAAAAAATACCTAGCTGTTCTTGTTTGCCTGTCTGCCAATGCACATTGCCAGTATCCGTATACAGCAGACGAACAAGGAGTATAGTAGTCGGCCCAACATAATTTGTATCATCCCTTTCCTCACTACTCACTCAAATCATAATCATCCTCCTCGTCATCATCATAATCACACCACAATTCTTAAACAGTAAAAGGAATATCCCTAGCTAACCCAACAACATTTTTATCATTAAAATATAAAAGTGCATTAGGTATCCTTTTCTCGTCCTCCTCTCTTTTTTTTGGCTCGTCGTCGTTGTTCTTGCTGTTGTTGTTGTTGTCGTCGTCGTCGTCCAAGACAAGACGCTGCAGCTCAACAGCGCTGTAAATGATAGACGCGGTAGGGATAAGATTTCGATGATCATCGTCATCGTCGTCAAACGCACAACCAGCCAGCCAGTCATCTCTCTACATGTGTATACCTTGAAAAAACCTTTATTTCTACAATAATAACAATCACCCAATATTGTAATAATAATTGTAAAGCAGTACTACAGACTATACGCAGACAAAGCAGAGATACCTATCTATTCTCACTTTATTTTTCCTCCTTCATCCTTCTCTCTTCATTCATATATTATCTAAATCTCTCTGACTAGAGCTGAGAAGAAGGAGACTGCTCTACGGTAGTAGTTACTCATGTTTGTTGTGCAAGCCAACTAGACGAGCGAGGATAAAGACAAGACGAACAAAAAGTATCAGCATCATATCACCACCACCACGATTATTTATCATCAACACCACACTAACTCTGAAGCAAACTAACTGATCTCCATTTTTCAACATCGTCATCATACTACACAAACAGCCTGCTCACGTAAGTACTAAAAAAAACCTATATAGAGTATGAGTACTACCGCATACAATTTTTAAAAGTGCATAAGTATGCCTCTGCATACCTACATGATGTTTTTCAATCCAACATATAAAATTTGATAACAAAGTAAAAAAAAGAAGACGAAGAAGAAGTAGTAGATGTGAGCACGTTCAAAATGATCATCATCATCATCATGGTCTCTTGATGATGAGGATATGGGCATATACAAACTCTATACATATATGTTCTCTACCTACCTAAACTATAAAAAGTATCCGTGATGATAATCCCTATATGCGCTTATATTCAAGTAATTTCAATGCACTACGTAATAATTTCTGTGTGAAAAGGTCTGAACGTGTATTTTATACTATATTATTTTCATTACTGCTACAATTTTTGAGCCAGCGCTACATTCTCATGCGTGGTAGTACACAATATCATTATTCTCTCACACAGAAAGAACTGCTCACACTTTTATCGCTGCTCGCTGCTCTGCTGCTGCTGCACTGCTACTTCTCTTCTTCGTTTTTTACTTCTTCTTATAATACTTATGTACTTTACTAACCACTTTTTTTTGCCCTACCAAAAACAACCAACCAACGAGTTAAAGCATGCATGGTTTTCATAAGAATCCAAACCAAGTTAGCAACAAAATAATAATATAAGAATTACCTTTATAATACTTTATTATTATTATTTTGTGTGTATGAGCGAGTGTGAGTGTGTGTCGTCTTGTGCATGTAGTAAAAACTTTGTACTTAGGCATATTATACGAGAGTATGTTTTGTTGTTTGAGAGGCATATTGGTGGTGGTGGTAGCAATAAAAGACTGTATGGTAAGTAGTACACACACAATAATAAGTGGTAGCAGCACATCATCACATCACAGACCGTCGTCTGGAGTCTAGACAGACATCCTTTTTAGCACGCACAGTATGCTACATGGCAGAGAGAGATACAGACAGACAGATAGAGAGAGAGAGAGAGACAAAAACACACACAGAGAGAACAGAGAAGAGTAAAATTTGAGATTTTTTATTATTATTATTATCGTTGTGCTCTTCAGCAGTGCATATTATTGCATTTAACATAATAACTCAACTATAACATAGCAATACAACTAACTAAACGTAGTAAAACTTGTATTGTGTAATAATATAATATTATAACAGTCTATCACTCTAATACTACTACTACTATCATACCACCACCACTGCTGCTGTTGCTGCCGCTGCAATGGCTCTGAGAAAATAGTATGCATGAGATGAAAATAGTTAGTCTTTGGTGAGTTGTGGAAGAGTGAGAAAGGTTAAAAGATAAATTAAGTTTTTTTAGGTGCGTCATTTTTTTAAGGGAGAGATAAAATAGTGCGGAGGGAGAGTTTGCAAATGAAATTTTAAAAAAAGGAACCGTAATTTACTTTTTGTTTCATGTCTCTGTTGCTGGTCATCTCGTCAAAATAAAATCCAACTTTACAACATCGGTGGATTTGATAGAATGACCGTATGGATTTGAATCAAATTCAAGATTTACAATATATATAAAAAAGACTTGAAAAAAGTGAGTTTTTGCTGGACAAGTTATGTACTATAATACATGTTTATGGCAGTGATTAAAAGATAAAAATATACATAAGAGAGTTTGCATTTTGGAGTTAAAAAAAGAAAGGATAATAATAACAACATTATTGGAAATATTAAGGTTGCCATTTATTTTTAAAAGAGTTAAGTAAGTGACATTTAAGTTTTAATTGCAAGGATCTCTACAGGGTAGGGTGCTTTACAATTTTACAGTTGACAAGTAAAAAAGTCATTTTTTTGGATACCGGTGATTTTTTGTGGTGAAAGTGGCACCCGTCTGCTGTCAAGTCATTTTTTGGCGACCTTAAATTTTGTACTAAATTCTAAATGTCACTGCCATAAAAACACTGCTCTTGGTGTACAGACAGCGGCTTATCAAATAGCTATTTTAGTGTTATTGTGTAACTCTGTAAATTATATTTGCTATAAAAAAGTGTGCAAAAATAAGTTGTTCATTAATTGATTTAGGCTAATAGATTACATTAAATTGAAAATTGATTAACGTCAGGGAATGACATTTTTTCAAGGACAAGAATATAATTGTGTGTAAGTGGAAGTTGATAAGTTAATAATAGAGGTACAAAAACAAAAACATCTCTAGTTTTATTATAAAATCACCCTTTTGCCCAATTTCAATGTGCATTGCCATAAAAAGTTCAAAAGTGGTGGAGCGTAAATTTACTACAATAAACACTTATTGTAATATTCGTTGCAAGTATAATGAGGTTGTTAACTGGCAATATTGTCACAAGTTGGTCTTTGATTCAGAGAACACTAATTCGGGAAGGGTTGGACATTTTGGGATAAAGTGAAAAAACGAAAAGAAAAACGAACAAAGTAACCTTTTTGATGTTCACATCTTTAATGTACATATAAATTAAGAAGAAAAAAGTTCATTAATATCCCAAAGTACAAATTTGACATCCAGTTCACAGCTATAATAATAATAATAATAAGTTGTTATTGTCGGGTGATTAAAAACAAAACTAGAAATTATAATAGTTCGTTTCTACATTTTTGTCAAAATAATTATAGTTGAAAATTGGTATATATGGAAAACGAAAATAATCAAATTGTATACAAGAAAATATACTATATCAGTGTTGCTTCAGTCAGTTTTTATTTAAGCAAATATATAAGGGACAAAATTGCTAATTGAGGAGTGAAAAAGTAAAGAAAAGTGTTAAATCTGTTTTGGTGAAAAACATTTATTTAAACGAATACCGACTTCTCAAGTACTGAGCTCAGGTTTCCACATGAAAATACCACCATCTTCAGCATCCACATCTCCGTCTTCAACATCACCACCACCATTGCCGCCATCATTATCAGCTTTGGAAATCTCCATAATGGAAGGAAAACCTAGTCCACACTTGAAAAAAGTTTTGAAGAGCTATCAGCTCACAGCTGCAAACACGTTGAACGGGCCAAACTCCGTTTTACCTCGATTTGAACATAATTCTCAGAATTCAAACACGTCAGCGACATCCTCGTCTGGTGGAACGTCAGGTGTTAGCATAATTTCCAGTTCATTGGCAGCTTCCCATGGGAGTCTTATTGGAGGGAGTCCGCACTACGGATTGAAAATTGAGAAGTGTGTCAAGGCGCTGGCATCCGGTGATTTGCATAATTCCAACGGCAGCAACGTCACCAGTGGTAGTCAAGTACCCATGAAATTGTCAACTGTGCTAAAGTCTCGAATGGAAAGAAGTGGAGCATCCGCCACTAATTCAGACTCCCCAGACAGGGACAAAATGTCTTATCACAAGGATGCCCCAAACTCTTCATCAGTAATTTGCATAGAGAGCAGAATCAAAAGGGAGCCGGAAGAAGAAGTGATTATTCAAACAAACAGGAATTATAATTTCTTGGATGAAAGCGACCCAGGCGAGCCGCCGGTAGTTGCCGCAAAACATGCTAGGCATAGCATGAATGGGCGCAGTAGCAGCGCCACAAGTTTCTCAAGCAGTGACAGCAGAAGTGAAAGCAGCTGCAGCCCTCTTAACAATCAAACAACCAGTCCGGTGGCGACGATTAATGTTAATGTTGCCCACAACACTCACCACGTCCCTTCTCCAATTCCACCCCAATCATCATCCTCATTATCTCTTGGTGGAAACATCTATCCAACCAGAAAAGATCGATTGAGGGAGCACACGCCCGACGAAATGGTGGCTGCAACAGCGCTCGCATTTGCCAAGGAGCTCCCTCCCGAGGGACTTCATGTCACACGTGAAGTTATTCATGTTGGACCACCATCAGCAGCATCAATTGTTACGGCAGTAGGACCGTTAGTTGTGGGAGTGAAGGGTCATCACTCTCTCCACAGATCATCTTCTGTGTCGAGTAACATGCGAACGCCCACCACTCCACCAAGCCCACAAGTTTTATTACCTGCTATTCCGTCAGTCATGTATCAACCACAGCCACCACCCATTTTTAGCGCACCAGATCGATCCCGCACTGAAAGGTTGGAACGTTCAATTTGGTTGAGATCAATCAGGTATGAAAGCTGCACATTATATATTTTGTACCGTCTTTTTAATATTTACATATGCAATGAGGGTACGTACGTACACGCTCTACCCGTGTCTGCTCCTCTACAAAAGCCTTGCTTCGTTTGCTTTTCATTTCATGCTTTGTGCCCATATCATGTTTGCTTTCCCTCATCATGCAAAATATGGTCGCACTTTCTCTCTTGGAGAAAGCACACTTTATTCCGACATCTCTCATAATATAATATAAAACTCATGAATATGAATGTACGAACGTTTTCTAATTATAATGCAGCCAAACGCTTCTACGTTTTTGTGTACAAAAGTAAAGTAAAACATAAAACGACAGTTGATCATTATTATGTAGGGATACCAAGCGAGAAATTACTTTGACACGAAAAGCGGGTGGGCACGGAACGGACATATTCTAAAAAGAAGCCTTAGCTACCATATAAAAACACATTGAATGCCACATACAACACTCAAGTCGTCAACAACTCACGTCTTCTCCTGCTAGTCAAAACACATGCATAATTTATCAGTAATTTTGAAACTTTCTTTTTGCATTTTATTATTGTGTAGTTACTTAGATAAGTCAGCTTTCTCAACACGCAAGTGTTTTTATGTGCAAGGAGAAAAATACCATTTTTGAAAGATATTTATATATAACCTCCACCACTTTTCCTTTATTATTTTTTGGTTGAGTTGTCGTCGTCCTTCGGAATTTCATTAAGGTTTTATCCCGATGGAAATGTAATGAAGTTTTAGTCCTATTAAATATTCATCAGAAGGAAAGAAAAAATATTGAAAAACAACATTGCACAAGAAAGCCAACATTTAAAAAAAAGATAAATGCTCGTTCAGTTAGTCGCCTGACTGACGTGTCGCTTTACTCTTTATAAAATGCGTGGCCATTTATACGACATGGTGTTATTATTTTGCAATCGTTGTAATCGACCGCACAGGACCGGTTGATTCTGTAAATGCTCTGATAATGGTGGTCGTGAGCAATGCATTTGGTGGTGTGCTATCATATGCCGGCCAACTTCGGTGTGTGCTGTAACAGCCATATGTACATATTTATCGTATTAACGTTTTCCTGCTCTCGTGTCTTTTTTGGAGACAAGTTCCTTTGTAATATTCCAAACCTAAAAATATTGTTTGACAAATATTGAATTTTCAGTATTACGAGGAGGAGGTTTTGCTATGTATGTATATATGCTTGTCATGTTTTTTTTCATCCGTATTTACGCAGAGTGTTATTATTACATAAAACTCACTTTGCAATGCATTCTGCAAACTTGTTGAAAAACATTATTTTGTGAACTGTGATATTTACACAAACCACTTTCCGCATAAACTGAATTGCCAAAAACTAGTATAAATTAAGTAGTCATGAAAGGACGCCTGAAGGTTTTCCTCTCCTTTATTTGACTATACTACTGATATGGCATGCATAAATTGTACAAACGTCGCCCGTCCGTCCATCAACTGGGTAAATCGTCTATCACTAATAATTAAATATGTACAATGAGACTAATGGAATAGATAGGGACACATATCAATAATACAATATTACATAGTATATTGATAGACAAGGGACTACTTCTCCTCTTTTGTACTGTATGACATACAAGGCTATATTATATGTGTATAGCTACTACTACTATTACCACTGCGGGCTATTTTCCTAAAAGCTGGATGGAAATAGAAAGGAGCTCTGTGTAAAACTAGGGAATGCCTACAAATGCTCGCTCATCCTCACTAAAATATTCATGACTATTATTGGCTTGTCTGGTGGTATGGTGTGGTGGTGAGGTAGTGGAACTAGTTGTTGTGTCAGTCAGTACGGCAATGTCGGCAACCCACTATTACTACTACTACGACATACTAATACGGCATTCATAGCGTTATCATCACCGCCACCACTACACAACTGCAATGTTAAATTGCTGGTGTGGTGGTTTGGTTTCCGTAAATATAATATGTGCCAGTAGCCAAAAAAACCAAGTTACCAGAATTTTCGATCGGCTGTGTAACAGCAATCATTGGTATAAAATATCAACTGATAGCTCAGAGCTGATTTTTCATGCTGTTAACAAAACTTTCGTTTATGAGAAAAAAACTACTAGACAATAGAACAATATTTTTCTTCTTCTGTTGATGCATATTTTAGTGGAAAAATTGGCGTCGTCAGTCAGTCGTCGAATTTCTAGGTACACAACACAAACATTTATAGTCAATTATAATAACATGCAAGTTTTCTTCTCTTCTACTTGTCTTCAAAATAAATTTATTTCTGTAGAGGGTGAATCTTGAACAGTCGTAAACCATTTTTTGTCCATGTTATAAAAACTGCCTGGTTTTATGACAAAGTCAAATTATTTACCTACTAATAAATGTTCATAAAGCTGCCAATGCTTTTTTCTTTTTTTATTTCTCTTCGCTGCCTTACGAATGCGAGCACTTTTATGTACCTAAGTACATAAACAAAACTCATGAGAAAAACAAACAACAACCGTGTTAAAACTTTGTTTTGACTAGACAAAAAAATAAATGATTACAGGACGTGAAAAATAGTGTGATCTTATCTGGAAAAATGTTTTTTTTGGATTCGTTGTTGTACTTGCATCTCTGCCTGCAAGCATGTAATAAAACTTAATATTAACATAACCGTATGTTATTTCATCATCCTCCTCTCTCACCCACCACCACCGTCAATATGTTAAACTTGTCCACATTTAGGTACTTAACTGTACAACAACGACGAAAGCATGCACACTGTATTTTTTGCAGACAGACACAATGTGGTTTGGTTTACTACTTACTACCACTCTGATTCTCGGAAATAAGCTTAACATTTTTGTTGACGTAAATATCTTGTATTGTGTCATATCATCATCGGCTAGGTCGGTAGGTATGTAGTTTATGGCAGGCAAGTACTTAGAAAAGAGGACTGTTCACGAGCGTGGAACAAAGGCAGCTTAGTCAGCAAAAGTCTAGTCGATTATCATGACAAAATCAACATTTTATTCGTAGACAACAATAATGACCACAGATAAAATAGTAGTACTTAATAGATACAACATGCGTGATTTCATTATTACATGTATATAAATTATCCCCATTTTATAGACACTGTCTCTTATGATTTGTCGCAGTAACTTTAAAAGAAGGAATTTCGCTAGAAAGTTTAAAAATAGTTTGGTTTTATTGGAGGTTACTTATTATTAACGGGCTGTTAATTTTTTTCATCATGAAAATTAATACAGATTACCGACAGACTAATGGCATTTTCTTGTTATTGATTACCCATTCTCCTTTTCTTATTATTACTTATTGACAGTAGCGTTTTTAAAGCGAATGCTAATAATATCGTTTTTAGTACACTGCCTGTTGTTGTGGTAGGTCTTGAAAAGTACATAGTTGATGTTAATGTAGGTCGGATGCTGCTCATAGTAATAACTTGGATGACGTAAATGGGTTCATTAATTAGTTTGTAGGTGTGTGGGCTCTCTCATGCCAAAACGAAATTTATCTCTGGGTCCGTCTACTACTACTACAACTGACTGTATGTAGGTATGCATGCTTTAGTGTGAGGAGTTGCTTCATGACTCTCTGCACACTTTTTTTCTGTATTAACAAACGAACCGATACGTAAAGTTATTTGCGTCGACTGAAAAAAAAGATTAGGTAATAATAATAAACACGCGATAAGTATGAAGGTATGCATGTAATTTTGTTAGCAGCAGTGGTGCACTTGTAAAATTCCATGGCTTGAAGCAAAAGAGACAGAAAGGTCACATTGTTGTGTCTGCATAAAATATTGTTATTTAAGATGAGCGAGCATATATTATTTTACGACAAACACCTTTTGCCTAGACGCTGTGGCAGACCTACACACAAGGCAAAAACTGTTCGACGCGACATGCGTTGCTCCTGACTGAATGCACATACAGGATAACCTTTCAGTTACATAAATAATCTATTATGTTGTTTTCCAATTATTAAACGTTGTTTGTTGGTCATTTTATGATTTCTGATGCGACCACGAGCACGAAGTGTAAATGACGAGGATTAAAATGCAGTGATAAAAAATTGTAATAGGTAGTTGACAGGCGAGAGCTCTTGAATTTTGGATGTTGCAAAATTTAATCTTTGTTAGTCTGCTACTACCACATTAATTGTTGTAGGAAGTCACTCTGGACCAGTCTAGTTATGTAATGTAGTGAAGTGACCTTCATTTCTACATAAAATTTTCCATCGTCAAATTAAATGATCTCATGTCACGATTTGTTCTAATTCCAAGTAAATTATATTAAAGTGACTACAGTGTCATTAATTTTGACTTGTATGAGCGATGCAAACGAACTTTGTACTCATACCTGATCATTATTCTTTCCACCAGTCTAACGAAGAAAAGTCTAGTAATAAATTTTGGCATATCGTGGGTCTTGTCACGTAGAATAAAAAGATAATTCAAATAGGTCCCTATGTCTCTGTATACTCTTCTAACATGTAACAAACCATAACATCACAGTCGTTTACGATTAGTGTAATTTATTTTGTAGTCGACAAAAACTTGAATATTAATAATTCTTTTATATAGCACATAATAAAATATTGGGAAGTATATTATAGTTTGCATAAGTAATAATTATTTAGATAACACACCTGAAAGAAAAAAAAATGTTTTGTTTTTGTGCATATTTTTTTGTTGTTTATTATTAATTTATTAGGATCAAGCAAACAATGGACCTTCCATTATGTTTATTTGTATTAAAATGTGTATAGAACACAGCGCATATGCACTGATTGCTTCAGTTTGTTGCAGCAAGGTGACGGGAACGATGTATCGTAACTATATTTTTTATTCAAAAAAACAAAAGAGCGTGTAGGCATCATTAAATTCTACCACATGAGGATAAACAACCTATACGCATATTTTTTTTTACTAAAGAACAGATAGTTATTATGCCTGACAATACTTTCATCGTAAAGTCTAAATGTACTCACTTGACTCCTCCAGGTCATAACCTTTTAGTCATTTATAAGTGGCCATTATAGTCGCAAAAAAAGAAGGACGCCTCTATAATATTTTGCCTTCACGCTATAGTCGCCTGCTTACCATCACATAATAATGATTAATGTTTGTCATGTTTTTGCGTACAGCAATTTTATTTTCAAGTGTTTGCTTGCTTACTTACGCTCTAGCAAACAAACAACAGAAGACGAACAGATACACGGTAATAATGCAAGATCATTAAAATGTATTGGTTTTCTTCTGCTCAAGAATAGAGGTCAATTTAATGGTTAAGTAGGTATGGAGTGGAATAAAAAGAGGAGCATTCGAATAGCCTGTTATTATTATTATTATCGTTTGTTGCACAAGACATTAACTTAACAAGTTGTTTGTTTTGATTGAGCGAAAGCTTTTCATAATTTCATATAATATCTCTCTCAAATTATACATAAAAATGAATATAGTTTGCAGTGACAGTAAATTTATTACTGACTGAGTTTCGGGAATATCGAGAAAGTTTCGGGTTAGGGTTAATTATTTAATGATTGGAGTAACAGTGCAATAATGTTGTTTGGTGTAAGTAACAATCAAATGCATGATGAAAGACTATTATTCTCAATCTGACCGATCTTAATTCTTTATTGAGTAAAAAATATCTTTAAAAATATGCAATAATAGCAGCCCTTTCTAAAATGTTGTAATGAACTGCCAGACAAACAAGCACAAAATATACGCAAAAATAGTAAACAGTATTTTTTTCCAACGTTATGATATGATATTCGTCTAGACAAATAAAATGTTATGTTAGTATGCACTATCATTTTTGCAGGTCACGTCATTTGAAGGATTATTAACGTCATAAAAAGTAGGCATCAATCAGCGTACGCACGAACAATTATTATACGTGTACTATTCTCAAGAGCAACTACCTTGTAATACACACAACATTAAATATTATAAAATAAAATATACATATTTTTAATAAAATTTAGTGTAAATATTCGTACGCACGTTTATATGCGCATGAGTTTATTTTATACTCTGTACACGTAAAATAAACTCAATCAGATTATTTTTTGTGTAATGCAACTAAAAAGCATGGTCTATTTAAATAATAATAATTTTTAGTCATCTTGTTGTTTGTATTTGGATTGTTTATTTTTCGCATACATACGACACTATGCACGCTGTACCCTCGAGTCGAAAAAAATTGTTTACATAATGCATAAAATGCGTGCTCTCACTTTGCTGTTTGTAAAATATCCAGTTTTTTTGCTAAAACGTCTTAAAGAAACTTTAAAATCACTACTTTATAAAATGACATAAAAGATGCTATCTAAAAATTAATTATCCATTCTTAATGGCCGTTAAAAATTTATCATCCTCTTTATCGCTGTCGACATTTTATTTTCTACAATTTTTTGCAACTGGTCATTATTCTCATGTGCACAAATCATTCAAGAGGACAACGACCATGTTGACAACTGACCGTCGAATGAATTTTAATAATTTTGTCTCTGCTTCTCCGTTAGACCTCCATTCATGGTCCTTTTATTTTTAAAAAAAAATATGATGAACAGACGCTGTATGTACAAACAGTAATACAGCGTTTTTGCATGTCCCATCAACTGTTAACCAAAATAAAAAGAAACGATGTTACATCCATTTTTTTCATTTTTGTTACGTCAACAAGATGTCAAGGAACTTGCTTTTTAACTTGCAAAATTGCAGATGAGATATAACAATACATTGTACATGTCATTTTTTCAAACAAAAGCATTTTAGGAAGAGTTAAAGCAATTCAAACTCTAACTTGTACTAGTGCTATAAAAATACATATGTTGTCCAAATCTGTGCTGAACTTCTTGAATTTTTGCCATAAAAAATATCATGTTCTAAACATTGTTGTTAAAGGAAGGGGGTCTATAATATAGTTGCCTATCATTGCTTCTAAATGTTTTTTAACATAGGGTCATTCAGTACGGACTGCATGTACTCTTTTGAAAATGGAGCATCAACTCGGTACTGTGTATGTACTGATAACGCTGTACCTGTTACAGCATTACTTATTATTATAGACTATGGTCGCGTCACCGTCAGCGTTAAAAAGTCTCATAAATATTTAGGTTTACTTACGTAGCGTGCGCAGAGTTTACCTGAGGATGACAAAGTAGCAGGATTTTGTTTGTTATTGAAAACACATTGCACAGGTTGTGCACACATTATTATTATCATTTCTTCTTACAATGATAATAAATATAGTCGCT
>JAHZMT010002045.1:0-11817 GCA_027743785.1 Sinhomidia bicolor | reverse complement strand
TTTAATTGTTTAATATAATAATAGTGATGAAGAATTGCAAAACATGAAGTCAAACTCGAAACAAATTTCTTCTATCCAAGCTACTAAGGCAGAGTTTAACTTGGTTTGTGTTGTATTCGTTGTTCGGTTGTAAACGTTAACTTTATCGGAAGTGAAAGTAAGATTGAAGTGTGTAGTGTGTGTATTTAAAAAAATATGAGAGCAACTCCTCTGCTCTGTTCAATCTTCAATCTTAATATCTCAATAGTGGTTATTATGATGATGACAAGAGTTTCATACTTTGAGAAATTAAAAGATTACGATCTCAAAAAAGCGCACGTAAAACGTCCTGAAGCAATTATGTATTTAATTTGGAAATTGAAATGTAACCACTTCACGAGGTTTAATCAAAAGTGCTTTATTTATGCACATCTCGGTGATGTTATCTCATAGATTGTATCTAGGGTTGGTTATTATTATGTTATGGTCAGACCATACTGTTATTCCCAGGGTTAAGCAAGTAGAACGACAGTGAAAGTAATTAAGACAATGCACCTTCTTGAATAATGAGTGTGTAGTAGCCATGATGTAACCATTTGCATAGCCGTAGTCCTTGCAGCCAACTGGAACTGGAGCGTTGAGAATTACGAAGACACTAGAAACTAAATGAATAATTTAATTATTAAAGGTTGAAAGACTAGGTAGTATTTTGATGAGACTACTGTAGCTTGATTTGTCAAGTCCTGCTTGAAAACTGGAAATTCTGCTTTTCAATTATCGGTGGCCAGCTCCAGTGCAAAATTTTCCACGCTGCGATGGACTCTTTCTGAATACAAATAGTTAAATCTATATTGCGTGACGGGATAAATGATGTTAAATCACCACTACTGGTGGTAGTTATGTGTCATTGTGCCCTGCCCGACTGGGTAAACAATTACCGGACAAAACTAACAGACATGCTTAATGCTCAAGACGAAAATTAACCGCTTTTACCAAGTATGAAAAATATTGCTGACCAGATAACGCAAGCACTAGCAGTCAATCTTTTTTTCTGATGATTTTGAATGGATAATTTCTGCTTATGACATATTTGAGGACAAACGCGATTCTTGCACGCGTTCACGAATACCTATAGTCTATCTGTACTTCTTAAAGTTGTGGTCGGTCAAAGACGGGCAGGTGGAAAGTATAATGCAGGTAGTATGTATTGATTATTTCGTCTCGCCGTTTTTAACAATACTTACTTAAGTAACTGAAGCAAAACACTGGCACATACAACATTTTTTTATTTCGTATGACTATAAAACAATAAAAACATTCTCACTACTAGCTAATGTGTATCCTGTGATAAGTGTGATATGCGTAAAATTCAATTATTTTTCTGACTTGCACTTTTCACTTTCATCGATTGTCTATTTCTAATTTACCTGATCCTATCGTGTCCGCTTTGTGTTCACCTACCTTTTGGAAAGTAATAGCTATTTAAGTCCAGTTTTACCTTTTTCTGGACAGAGTAGAACTTGATTGAATTTTGTAGCATACTTATTTATTGGTTTTGCGTGATTTTTGCCATTATTGTATAATTACTCTACTCATAATTAATTATATACCGAACATGTGGGGAAGGAATAATTATTTATTCATTGCAACGGAAGACTTAAAATGCATGGTAAAAATGGCAGTGCTCCTTTCCTCCCGACACTCATTAAGGAGAAGGAGAACCCATCAAAAATCGATAAGAGAAATATTTTTTGTGTGGGTGTGTACATTCCATTAGTTATGTTTAGTTTATTGCTATGAAGTTATAACATTAAAGCAAATGGCATAACAATTGAGTAGGTGTATTGAATAGCAGAGAAATGTTCCAAGCTCTACAACTTTTTGTAGTATGGTGCTTGTAGACATTTGGATTCACTTTGCTAATGCAAGCTCAGTCAATTTGTTAGTTGTAATATTTTTTTGATATTGAACTACATAAATTAGAACTGTACTGTACTGTATTACCGGGTTTATTTCCCTAAAAGAACCTAATATTTCCTTAGCTTTTTTAGTACCTATCCTGCTGTGTGCGGTAAATTACTGTCTTGGTTGGACTAATGTGTGCTCGTGTCTCGTGCATATGACCTATTTGTAGTAGCAGTTGAAGCGTATCCAGTGTTGACGTTGAAAACTGAGTATTTTTCAACATGTCCCATTGCCGAATGACACCATTGAGTCTAAAAGCAAAAAAAACTATTGAAAACGCCATGATAAATGTATTTGTATTTCATGTTTTTGTAACAAACAAAAACATTTTTGTTTCTGTCTTCCATTAAATCGTAAGCTTACCCGGCGGCAATGTCATAATTATTATTAATGGCTATTATTTTGTCTCAGACTGACGTAACACTACACACATACTTTCTGAAACTGAAATGGAGTTTTTGTTGGATTGAAGCCTGCAGAGAAAGGAAGATAGTGACTGTCAACTTCTCTTTTGGGAGAAACCTATAACCTTGTCATTGATGTTTCCATTTCCATGTATCTACTAATCTACATGTGTACATATTTTTTAACCATAGCCAGATATTGATTGTTGTGATACGGATAACAAATTATCAATAATTTTTTCATATCGAAACCGGAAGAATATTTGTGGTGAAATGAAGAAACTTACATTAAAAGAGCAAAAGTTTAATTTCACCTGTATTAAAAAATCGCATTCGAAACCTTAAAGTGAAAAATGGCACATATTTATAAAAACTGGAACAGTAGCATGTTTATATAGTCAAACATACTATTAGTACATAATGGCTACAGCAGTCTTGTAGAAATAGATTGGTTTAAACCAATCTTTTTTTTTCGGGGAGTTGAAAACGTGGCGTATTAATAATTCCAAGTACTTAAACATCGCAATTATGCATTCCTGATGCGAGGCAATTAAGATGAAAACGACGATGCCATTGCCTATTTCATACATAAATTGACTCAACCCAAACACAACTTTAACTTGGTGTATTACAGTTTTGAGCTGCTCTTAAATTGTAAAAAGTAACATTTGATTAGTTGATTGATATTATTATTGCTATTGCTTTTTTTTACCTGGTTTCATCTTGGCTATAATAATAGCGTCATTTTCATTACGGGTGCACATAAAATAAACTTTTAAAAGCGTTTTTTCATTCGCCTTCTGTCGCTCTGTCTTCATTATGTCAACTGTCACTGTCATTGCACACTTTTTCTGGTGAGTGGTGAAGAAAATGAACTCCAACTCCACAAAATGGCAAGAGTCGAACAGTTTACTTTTATACCTTACCAGTGTAGCAGTCGAGTAGTCCTACCTGCTGCCCTGCCATCATCGTTTCAGCCACCTTCACCTTAAAGCTTACTATCTGATTTTCCACAAAGTTTCTAAAGAACACACACACACATGTCGGTCGTCGTATGCAACGTCCAAAATAACAACCTTGAAAAACTATAATATAGACTGGCTATATATTTTCGCAAACTGTTCATGCAAAGAAAGTATTTTTATTCGATGGACTTTGTTTGGCCATGTTGATCGTTTCGCAACGAAAATATTTTTTTGTCCACTTTTTTCTTCGCGCATTTCATTTTTTCTGCAGTTGTCCCGCTTTATAGTCTGCTGGAATGGTTGACCTTGTACCTGTTGGAGTCAGTAGTGTACATTTTTTAAAAAAGAAATCATTGTACGAGTTGTCATTAATCAAGCTGTAATTTTTTAAAATTAAAGAAAGGTACAACAACATAGGCAACTCTGTGAACAGTGTGGCTGTGTTAAACAGTTGACGTAGTATTCATACGTTATACATGGTTCCATTTTCTTAAAATTCGCTAGTTCCTCATTTGGTCAAGTTGCATAACACAACACATGCACATCGGTTTGAGTTTGCATCTGTGCGATTTCGTGTCAGTGATTGTTTTACATAATAGGACTATTTCGTCGGAGACCATTGGAAATAATTACTATTGCTGATTATGGTGCATACGCACACTTGTGCATAGTAATCATGATATTTTCAGTAACGAATTCTACGCAGTTGCTTTTTATCCAGCATTCAACAAAACGTCTTTTGTACAAATACAGGTTCTTAATCATGTGAAAGTGACTCATATACCTAGTTTGTTAGTAGATTTTATTTTAGCAAAATCATCGTAATGACCACGCGATGATGATGCGTCAAGTGTAAAGCTAACAAAAATGGGTACATACAATATATTTACTAACTTGCTATATAGAGAACGCTGTATACCAGCGTAGTAGTAATATTTTTTATTTTTCTATTATTACAATAATAATCACAATCAAGTGCAATGCAACGCCTGTGCGTATAGCTGTATGTATTTATCTCTTGGTTAACCTTGTACTTCACAAGCACACCATCTATATATTATTTCCAAGCTGAAAATATGTAGAGTAGATAACAAAAACCTCAATTATGTACATATATGTTGCAAATGGGAATTTGGATTTTGGAATCTTACTTGCTAGTACCTAAGTAAAGCAAGCTTGATATTATTGTTGTAATAATTTTTTATGTTTGTTTTTTTTCTTTTATTTTCGGTATCTGTACATTTGTATGTAACTCTGCGCCTTACTCTGACTGACTACTACTGACTGCCTATATGCCTGCCTGCCTGCTATCCTTTGCTCAAAAAAACCTGCGTTGCTGTACTACTGCGTTTCATCTCTTCGTCCTGTTCCAATTTACATTCCTGTTGTTATTATCAAAACATTAAATGCGCCTACCTATCATGGACTGTGGACCACGCAATGATATGATATGACGAAACTACTACTGGTTGGTTGATGATGATGATATGCTAATCGAAAAAAAAACCAAAAACACTTGAATGAAACACTACAGACAAGACTAAATGAATCTTCGGCCACTGTTGTCATTTTGCATTATCAACGTCTCACAGACTTTTACCTTCCGCAGCGAATACACAAAAAAGCCAAGTTAAAGTTTTCAATCGTCACAGTCCCAACTCGATATTTAGTAAGGGACTCTTGGGAATAACGATCATGGGGTGCAATTCTTCGTCCTCGGCTGTTAAACCAGCCGACATGGTGAGTAATTTACTTTTAATCTTTGTACATCTTTGTTGGTTTCTTGTTGTAGCACATCAGCATAGTTCATGTACTAGGTCGTGTCTGAGAAGAGCAGCGAACAGACTAACAGATACATTCATGAGTATAAGGCTAAAGCCATTGTGCTGGCTTTTTATTTTCTTGTTTCTATTCGTGTTGGCTGCTTTTGTGGCATTCATCCTAATTTTCGACTTTCTTCCGTTTGCGTTTTTGGTACAATTCACTTTATGTGGGTAGTAATTAGTGTTTTTGAACGAGTTTTTTAAATTGATTTTGTTAAAATTTTTAAGGATATGGGGGACTAATTGGAAGGATGCAAAGTCAGTGTATGACTTTAGCTATATTGACATTGATGGAAATCCGCAATCCATGCAGAGATTTGAGTAAGTAGAAATTTTTATTTAAAAAATTAATTCTCAATTAACTCATCATTGGTCTCATATTTTTTTATAATTTTATTCCATTAATTTCTTAGGGGCCATCCGCTGATCATTGTTCCCACCGATCCAATGGTGTGTAAAATTAGTAATTTTGCTCAGTCTTCAATATTGTTTGATTTCATGTAATATTTAAATGTGTTTCTTTTTTGTTTTCTGCAGGATATGGAGAAAGAAATTGTGAAACTCATGTAATTCATTTCCCTTTTGTAAAAGATGTTTTCCAAACTTTTGTCATCATCGGTCTTCTTTGAGTCCTTTTCTTACTACAAATAACCTTATTTTGGATACGCAGGTGTCTAAAAAAATACATTTACTGATAAAAACTAGATATATATATTTTGCGCAGTACATTTAAAATTTTGTAAGCTGCTCGTGATGGTTTTCATCAAGTCGTAAACAAAACATACAATGGAATAGTTTGTGATGGCTAATCTGTAAACCATGTTTATGGCTGGATCTGCCTGATATTTGTTTGCTAAACTGTTGTATAGTTAAGTTTAATGACTTTTGGTGAACTCAATTGCTTGTATCCGAAGAATGCGATAGGAAATTACAGCAGAGCAATAAACGAAACGCGAACAAGGCGTATGATAATATGTACATATACCACCACCCAGAATGCACACTCAACTTATTACTAAAATATTAAAGCACTTTATACCAGTGATTGCGGTTATGGCTGGATGCGTTAAGTAGGTGATAAAATTCATAGCTTGTGGGTTCATGTTTTAGTTTGCAGGTAAAACTTGCTGTATAGTTCATTTTTTTGGTAAGAAAAAAATTCAAATCAGAAAGACATTAGTAATTTTATTTTTTAAATAATTTTTTACATTGTGATATTTTAGGATGTGCGTAGAGTTCCTGAGATAGGATTCAATATCCTAAAGCATATATAACCTTCATAAAAATGATGCAATGGATACCCATGCTCTATATTTTTAAAAATCAATAATAATTTACCTTAGTTTATACCTGAAAGAAAAAAATTAAACTCTCAACAAAGTAATAAAATGGATAAGAATAGGAAACATTTGAAAAATAAGATTTTTCAGACCCAGAAAACCTTTATATTACATATTGTATACATACATTGCAATCACATTTAATTATACCCCATATTAAACATAAATCTTATTTAGGCGGATGCATTCAATTTATCATACTATCAAAACAATTTATTTAATTTATTTTGCAGCCTCACGGTACGCCTTGATATTTGTGTTTGTGAAAACTGCGTCCTGCATTTCCCTGACGTGTGGGAACCTATATATTATAAACGGATCAGCCATGCCTTCACATAATTGACGCAAGTACTCGGCAACAACTGATATTTGTATTTGTGAAAACTGCGTCCTGCATTTCCCTGACGTGTGGGAACCTATATATTATAAACGGATCAGCCATGCCTTCACATAATTGACGCAAGTACTCGGCAACAACAATATCGGCCCATGTCATGCTTTTCCCAACCAGCCAAGTGCCACCGTTTTCCTCTTGAATTTTGTTCATTCTTCCCAAGTAGGTTGGCAGTTCTTCGTTTAAGAATGTTTTCTTCATTTCATCTTTCTTTACTGGATTTTGCTCTTTGAACGAGAAGCTGATGTATGCTAAAAATGCATTTTAATAAATTGATAATGCATAAACGATTTTTAATTCTAGACTATATATTGACGAGTACTTACATTCCAAAAGATCTCCAGCTGCATCTACGAGTTCATCACATTTTGCTGACTCCCATGCATCAGAGCCCGCCAACTTGAATTTTCTTCCCAGATACCGATAAATAGCTTTGCTTTGGGTAAGGGTTTTATCGCCAACCTGAAGAACTGGCAGTTGTGCACCAGGACTAGTCAGGGCTATTTATAAAGGTTAAAAAATTTCCATAAAAATCTGAGATTGGTTGCAGTACAAATTGATTAAATTTTATTCAGTTGATATTAACACACATGCTTTGAGTGCTGGCCAATCTTCAGGTTTCACATCGGTTGTCAACAAATTTTACTCCTGCTGCAGCAAATATTAGCCTAGCAGGTTCACCTCTGCCGGCAATGTTAAAATAAGACAATTTATAGGACATTTTGAAGTGGATACAATTTGAAGATATGCGTATTGATCCTTCTTCTGGTAGCAGCGCTTTAACACTAATTTAAAATTATGTGAAATTATTTTGATACGCTAAACTATATCTTTGTTAGGTTGTACGTAGGTTGATTCAGTCACATATGGACAGTTTTGCCTGAAAAAATTATTGTTAACTGCCCGGAATTTTCGGTTGTTTTTTATATTGCAAACAACATGTGAAAGCGTTTTTGACTGCCTCGTATTAAAAAATCTATATAGGTACACACGCGCTTATTTACTCACCCTACATATTACGAAGCACAGCGTTACAATTTACATTTGAAGTTATGCGTTGTCATTTCATATGCCACTGTTATCTGACGTACGTCTCTCTATCTCATCTCAAGGTCGGGAAGAATTAAGTAACAGTCATATATTTATAGCAATCAATAATCAACAACAAACAGAGAGTACGTTTTTATTATGATGATGAAGAGTTACTTTTGTAGATAAATTATGGGAACGGAACAAGACATGACGCGAGTACACCCACGACGGAGACTTACAAAAGAAGAAATAAGTATTTTGATGGGACATACATAACTCTGCTAGTAAACCAACTATGTAAACTCCGAGAACTCCGAGAAAATCAATTTTCTTGCCTGCCACGTGCATCTTATATGATGATAAAGCATCCTTTTATGGCTAATTATCGTAAAGTACCTAGAAGGGGGTGGAAAGAACTATTGTAATATTTATGTTGCTATTTTCGTTCACATAAAAGTACAAATATGTTATCTGCAGGAAATTTTTTTTTTGGCAAACACTGTATTAGGATAACTATCAGTAAGCATTATTTGCAAAAGCACTCAATTTTCTTAGCGTACAGTATGTACCATGTATTTTCATGTTTTTTTTTTACATTTTTATCATTTGGTTTGGTATATGGAAAACGGTATCAGAAAGCTATTGAAATCGAATTTAAAATGTCACCAACTCTTGTCTCCAACTGTTATAACTTATTATAGTCATCTCATATTATATGGTTTTTAATACACAGACTATTCATGCACCTAAGTGTTTTATTGTATTTAAATGTTGAAATTACTGAACATTCCAAAATTTTAAAGTTCACTGTTATCTTAATCTTATCTCAAAGACTTAGACTAACAACAATATAATTTTGAAGAAATGGTCGTCACATTAAGTTCACCAGATAAAATCAACGAGATTAAAAAAATTAATTATGGACAGATCATGTCATGCATGTCACGTGAGCTTTTATTGTCGATAAATCCATATTAGGCATTTATTTCTATTTTGGTAGTAACCTACATGCCGCTGTCCGTATAATAACCAGCAATGATAACAGGTAGGTATAACTTGCTCCCAAATAAAAAATGGAGTGAGAAAAATATTTTAAATTGAATGTACAAATGAAAAATAAAGCCTACAAAAATTCCCAATCTGAAAATTTATTCATGATTCAAATTAATGCATGCACAAGTTTATTAATTGATTTAGCAATTAATTATAATCTCTGATAAATTGCATCGGTATTAAATTTGTCAAAAAGTCTTGAAGACATTTTTGTCCCATAAAATTTCAACGTATGCTCTTTGGTCGTTTTTCTATCCAGGCCTTCACCTTTGGTATATTGAAAACAGTTTCAGAAAACCGCTTTAACTTTGGGTAAGCATCCAGATATCCTGGCTGTACTGTTTCATCAATGAAACTTACAGTGTGTGCAATGTGCAAATCAGCCCATGTGTAATCTCCTCCAAACAGATAGTCTCCTGGACTGGCCTCCAAAATCTTTTCAAACTTTGAAAAGTAATATGGCGCCTCAACGTTAAGAAGATGATTTTTCAGCTGTTCCTTTTTTACTTCATCAGATTCCCAATAATACGACTTCCAGTCTGAAATTTGAAAAAAATACATGAAATATTTAAACTCCAATCGTGCCCCCGATTGATAAAATGCAATAAAAGGAATGACTACCACTTACGGGTTCTACAATCCATGATTGCGTCAACATACTCATCACATTTTGCAGCTATCAAGTCACTGGAACCAACAAGATTGAATTTTCTTCCAAGGTACCTGCAAATTGTAGTAGATTCTGCGAGTACCTCGCCATTTATCTCTAAAACTGGGAGTTTACCCCATGGATAATCTGAAAGTTAAATTTGTACACTTTTAATTTAATAATATTGATGATGGCAGCATGCTATTTTGATTTTCTTATTTATTATTGGTTAAAAAAATAATTTATTATGTAGACATTTTATATTGACCATTTTTATATTCTGGCCATTTCTCATGATCAAGCCGGCAATCTTCATAGGGAACATTAGCAGCAGCAAATATTAGCCGAATGGGTTCTGCACGAGCACGAAAATCAAAATAGATAAGTTTATATTTGTCGTTACTCATTTTGGAAATACGGCACAAGATTTCCGAATAATGTAAAAAAAACAGTTTCGACTTTCACGTTTATGCCAAAGAATCAAAATAAAGTGCTTGTCAAAAGTAATTCTTGCTAGACACCTGACACCTGTGATTTAGATACGGGCATTCCTCTCCACACTAAAAGTTGAATACTTTCTGAATAGCAAGCATGATTTTACTACCTAACCTATATGATTTCATCTCTACTCTCCACACTCATCGACTACATATATTTTCACGCTTCACTACGAATACCTTTATAATGTACTTTACAAATACTTCATGAATATTCAATTATAATACTTTTACTTGGCATAAAGTTACATGTAGTATATATCATATAACACTTTTTTATCAAACCTATTTCATTAGAAACATGCTAGACATAATGGCTGATGACATATTATTTTCATATGAACTTTGTTCAAAAACACGAAAGACATGAGGTGACGTAATGAAGTAATTGAAAATGCAAAACAACTTGTTTGGTTGCATACAATGCCTGGAAAAAATTCATGCTGTTGCACCTGCAGTCTTTAAAATAAATTAAAGACCATATAGTTAGTATTGGTCCGAATTTTGGAGCTTATTGTTAGTACTCATGCTTTGTTTTTATTTTAAAACATTTTTTTTTAGAAATGTGCATATATACCTATACGAATAACGCATGCGCATCCTTGAAAAACCGTCACATATATTTCGTCATTGTGCTTTTACCGTCACGAACTTACTGCCAAAGAAATTTCAATCACGCACTTATCGCTGCGCTGTACAAGAACTAAATAATTTGAGGATTTCACTATCACTTAAAACTATTATCGAATTTCAATGTTTTGTCGTCAATGATCAATACATGAGTGATAGTGATAACAGAGATTAGCGAAATGATCGATTTGATGGCAAATTTGTCTTTTCCAATTCCGACGTAACGGTGAAACTCTGTGATTTCCAGTTCAAACCAATCTCTGCTCTTCCTTACCAGCACTAATATAGAGATGAATGCAAGGTGTATAAATTTTTTATTTACTTAGTAAATAATGTCGATGATGATATATAGTGAATATTGACAGTTTAAACGTTGCAGTTTGATTAGGCTTTTACCGCATTAAAAAAACAAGTAAAGATGACCACTCAAACTATTACAATGTTTGCTAGCTTATTAACCGTTGTGTTATACTTCCATGTTTTTATTACTGATATCCTTTAACAATTCGATTACCTCTTATCAGTTCACATGATACGGAAATGATAATAAAGTACATATTGGCGTTCTACGAAATGATAAGGTATTATATGGCAAGCAAGCACGTATGCAAATCTACACACATCATTACTCATTTTACGTTATTATTATTGATGATGTTCAAATAATGAAATTTCCAGCTTCGCAATTTGTACTCTACTTAATTAAATGATAGATAGTCCAGTTGTGTCTCATTGCTCAGTAGACTTTTGTCACACATCATAATTGATAAAAGAATCAAGTACCAATGAAAAGATTCGTGAAATGCAAAACCAATTTCCACAGGTTAATTTTTAGTAAAAAGTAACACCTGCCTAATTGCTGCACGTCTTTTTTTACCTTTTCAATTATAACAACCAAAATTTAGTTGTTCGAGCTGCAAAAATGAATAAAAACGATAGCATATCGATAAAACTGTTCGATAAGACTAAAGTAGTTCTAGAAAACGAAATTGGGAGGGGCTCATTTGGTAAAGTTTACAAAGGTACGCTATACAAAAATTCATACCTAAGATTATTACCCATTATTGATTACACCTTCCTTTCTTT
>JAHZMT010002044.1:0-12661 GCA_027743785.1 Sinhomidia bicolor | reverse complement strand
AAAGAGAGAGAGAGAGAGAATGTAAAAAAGAGAGAATAAAGAAAGTTGTGTGATGAAGAAAAAAAACTTGCAGAGGTGGACATGGCAGGAGAAGAAAGCGCAGACTATTTTAACTATATTATACTATCAGGGAAAAATAATAATAATAATAAGAGGAATGAGTAGGAGGACGACGAAGAAGAGGAAAAATGGTAGAGATATCGAATGACAATACTAAAAATGGGAAATGGATCCACAAATGATAATAAAATTATGGCTCTTTTAAGATAGTTTTACAAGTAAGCATTTCTTTATAAGAATTTTTTTTTCTCTCTCTCTCTGGGATCACCATCATTTCAAAGTTATTGTGATGATGGGAATCGTTCTAAATATTTTGCTGAATTCTCAATATAAATATGTAAGTTGTGCAAATATTGTCAGAGTCCATGTTATATAGGCAGTTGCTCAAATATACGCAGCAATTGTTTGCGTTTATACTCCGGTGTATGTATAATGTATACCTATATATGTGTTTGTACATGGATGCTTTTAAAGAAAAGATAAAAAAATCTTTTCTTAGCCATATCGTCAGAAACTCGAAAGAATATATGCTGAAAAAATGTTTGAGCAAAGAATTTTTTTTTATTTGACTAGATATCGCTCGGCTTTATATCTGATCGGACATTGTCGATAGTCAACTAGATATATGTGTGTGCAATCTGAGGTATCTATTTCATCTAAAAAAGCTATTTTATCATATATCTTGGACAAATCATAAAATATAAAAAATAAGCCTATACATGTATAAATTTACTGTACCACTATATAATTTACTTTATTAAAAAACTTAAATTCAAAGTTCATACTTTCTGATCCGATTTCGACTTAAATGTTAGACAGTTCAGTTTTATAAGGTAAAAAAATTAACTTGCTGGTTTACAAAATGTTTTGAAATTAAATTTGACATTTTTAAGAAAAACAAAAAATTTTCATATGAAGTCAAATTGTCTCCACTTTAGTAACAGAGTACAAAGCTAAACTATAGACTGCACATTTATTATTGTGATTTTGACTAGAAAATGAAAGTATAAAAACTGTCGACACAAAAAGCTCTCTTCTTTCGAGACAATTTTGCCTATTTGCCACTTCCAGTGTAGTGGTGGCAAAATGCTGCTGCTGGTGGTGTTGTACGTACTGGTCGGTGTAAATATAGCTGAGTAAATCATGATAAATGCCTACTTGGCTCTTACGTTGTATGTGTGTGCGAATATCATCATCATCATCATAATATAATCTCACTCAAACGTAGAGCTAAAAGTAAAAATGCCACACCATTTCTCTGTTCTCGTGCGCGCATTTTCTTGATACTTTTTACTCGTTTCTTTAGGGAAAAATAAAAGAATCAGGGGTCATTCTCTTGCCTATCTTGACTATACACACGAAAAAAATACCTACTACATTGCATAAGACTTGTGTAGTGTAATGTAAATATGTACAAGGCAAGTGGCCATCCTTTGCTACTGCTGCTGCTGCTGTTGGGAGAAAATGAGAAAAACGAGAAACATTATCCCAAACGGTTTTCCTTACATGTACATAATGCACATAAACATAATATTATTTTCTTATTCTTTCACACACACCCATCTTGTTTAATGTAATATGCAGTGTGTGTGTGTGTGTGTCTGTGCAAAATGAAGCTTTTTTCACGTGGTCATATTCTTGGTACATATTATAAAAGGACGATCATTTCACTAGTGGTAGTGGTGGTATGAGAGCACAGAGTATGAGCAATAATAACACAGGCCAGCTCGATGGCACAAGAGAGAGAGAGAAAGGAAAAGAAATGATACTTTATTTCCATTCTTATGGCACAGCACTCATATTCACTCTTGAGACATGTTGTGTGTATTGTTGTATATTTCCCTGGATGGAATAAATGCATGAAAAACCAACGAAATTCCTTTCATTTTCTGTTGTACAAGTCTTATGTATAATATATAATACATCATGTTTACGTATGACAGTTACGAATCATATCTCACGAAATGGTGAAAGCAAGAAAGGAATTTTCACAAGTCGTACATGCGAGCTCTCTCTTTCTCTCTGTCTGTAGTAGCGACACAAAAAAGTTGGAAGGAATGCTCATGTGACACTTTCATATAATTTTTCTATTATCTTTAAGGAAAATTTATGACATGCTCAAAAATTCCGTCGAAAACGGTTCTACTTTTTTAAGGAAACCCCATACATGGGATTCGTGAGATGATGTTATTTAAATACGTTTTTATTTTTAAATAACGTTTTCAATATGAGTAGGCTAAATTTATAAACGACTATTTTATATTATCCAGAAAGATTTTGTACTATCAGATGACAGGAACTAAAAATCCAAAAAAATATGTAGGTATATAATAAATTTCTATTTTTAAGCAATCAAAATCCGCTTTAATTCTGTTCAAATCCTTGAGAATTTTATAACATGTTTTCTCAACAATGCCAATTTATTTAGTTTTCTTTTCACAAAAAAAAATGTTTATCCTTCCGAGTTATACATTTAGGTGTACATACGTATAACTTTATTTTTTTAGACAACTTTCGATAATGTGATTGCTTATTGCTTTAAGTATTAATCTCAACGGAGAAAAAAAAATATATACTGTGCTGCCCTGCTGCCCACTTGTGAAGTTGGAAATCAGTTTACTCAAGCAATCAAATTATGATTTGTTGTTTTTTAGTTCTTACTTACTTATCATTATTATTGCTTATTGTATACCTAACTACACTTGCTCCTAACTGTCCATACGGGCATAAACACTAATGCTTTGCTCGAAAATGGTATCATCATCGCCATAATCATCATCATCATCATCATTATAGTGATTTCCGCACTGTTGATACAATAATAAAAAAAGATAGCTCTTTATTGAAGCGCACTTGAGAATATTTCATATTTATACGAAAAGTGGCGTAGGTATACATTCCCTACTTATTTATTACATTAGCCCAACGGTTCGTGATTGTGAAAACAAAGTAGAATCATGAGAGGATGACAAAGTAAGCAAAGAGTATAGAATTTTACTCCCATTACAGTTGTTAGTAAACGAATGTACTTCCGCTGTTTTTCACTTTCTCGTTCCCAACAGTCCAGCTAACAAAGTAGAGAGAGAGAGAGGGAGAGAGTTTGTGTACGTGAAGGAGTCCAGGGACAATTCTATAAGATGATCTGAAAGAGATCTAGGGAAAACATAAAAAATCAACTTGAGAGCAAGAAGCAGAAAAGCAAAAGAGTAGTAACCTGCTGCTCTCTGTTTAATATCAAAAACTAAATAAACAATAATAAACTGAATTACAAGTTTGAAAAGTGGACAAGAAAATGATGATGATGATGATGATCATAATACTTTTTTTTGTTTTGCTCTGTGTTTTTATTTGCTAAATTACGTTTTTTATACGATGAATTGGATGGTGGAGAGTCGTGGAATAAAATGAAATAAAATACGTGTGCTTACATATAATATGTATGTACATTCATATATAATAATAGTCATAATAATAATACTAAACTAGGGGAAAGGTGAACAGAGAAACTTTCCATTTTGAAAAGGGATCCATTTCTCTCAGAAAAGTTGGGCGAAATAGAAAAAAAACGTAGCGTAATAATATCAACTCAACAAACTAAAAAGAAACAAAATCATGGATTCAGTTGAACAGAACACTTATGATTCAACAAGGAGAAAAAAAGCAGAGAGAGAGAGAGAGAGAAAAAAAAAAAAAAATTTATAACAAGATTGAGTGAGTAGTGTGTAGTATCATATCCTTAGGTTAGAGTTTTGATATTGTACGTTTTTGTTTGCCATTTGTTGCCTTGTTTCATCAGGAAGAAGTATACTAAAAAAAGATGAAATAAATAGTAAAAAAGGTAGGTAGGTAAACTCAATTCTCGTCTTATTTATCTAGTTAGAGAAGTTGTTGAGGAGGATAAGATCTGTCAGATTGCATTACACTTTGATACATAATGGATCATGTGAACGAATAACAATATAAATTTTTATTAAGAAGAAGAAGAAGAAAGATATCAACAAGATGTTTCGTATTTTTTTTGTTTTGTTTGCTTTTTGAAGTATAAATTAAATGGTATTATTTGCCAGGCCATGTCTTATAACTCTGCCTATATGTGTAGTAGCTCTCATAAACGTTGGATTACATTGTTACATTGTCCATTTATTTTGTTAAAAAGTTTAATGGGATTTGTATTAGAAATTTTTATTTAAGACTTTGGGCAAAGTTAAAATTTTAGTGGAAAAACGGGAAAAACTGTACCAAATACAAAATGACGTTTTTAAAGACAAGGTTCCTTTTTGGCTATTACTCATAGGTACATGTACTGTAATACAACATGTAAATTCTGCTTCCTGTTTCAAAACATATATTGAGTACTTTATATGATAATTTTAATGTTCCCAAAAAAATCCTACGTATATGTATGTAGTAATGTTAGTTAATGCCAATCAGCATAATATCGAATGCGTATATATGTATATACATATATATGTGGAAGCAACTCCCATATATTGACATTTTTTACGGCCGCCCCCTGTAAAATGCAATTTCGAAAAATATTTTATTCGTCCCAAAAAATTCAAATGGGTCTATTTATTCCTTCCTTTGAGCTCACTGTAGGAGTCATGCCATTAAAGAAAAGCTTTATTGAGCGCATCCCATTTTATCCGTATGTAATTCAAATAGATTATCATACGAAAATAGTAGACGAAGCATTCCACTTGTAGTAGTAGTAGTAGTAGAAGTACTTAAAATATACGGGATTCTTCTCTCTTTCTCTTTTTTTATATATTTTTTTTCCTTTTTTGGCATTTTTTCGTCTTCCTCTTCTCTATGTATTCCTTAATGTTTTCCGTAGTGGTTAGGCAGTTAGTTGGGATTATGGTTGCGAATCTGAAAGTCAAGTTAAAAAAGATGGGAGATTGGAGAGGAAGAGACGTAATAAAAAGTGTTTTCTCCATATCCGCCATTCATTTCGTATTCCATGCCAAGAAGTTCCTGTGTGAGTAGTGGAGTCTTTATGAAAAACGCAAAACCAACGCAAAAAGAAGCCTTGCTTGTGCCTTTTTCAGAGAGATGGATAGTTATACAGCTTGAGAAAAAGTAGGTATATGTACGTCCAGCTTTCAAAACTGTCTAAGGTTCATTTAACAGGTTTTTTGTACTGTTTCCATCGGTCAGGAGGACTCAGCATCTTTTTTTTTTTGTTTTTCTCATTGATAAACCTCATAACCGACAACTACTACAACAACTTTGTGTTGTCTCGTCTCTACCTATACCGATTCCATTCGGCTAGCTAAATGGTTAAAGTATGGGGTTAAGTGAATTCAAAGTGGTGGCTTGATTTAACTAGAGTATCTATCCACTGACGAAGAAATGACACTATACTGCTATCTCGTCTCCAACTTGACCGATGACACGTAAATAACTACATGTTGTCAGAAGAGCAGCCTAACATTGGAAAATGTAAAGAATGAAAAACTCGTCGCATTGTCAGTTACTCCTTTTCACGGTGGCGCATGGCACACCAAACATCACAACCACCACATTATACAGACATGCGATTTTAGTTTTTCCAATTTTTTTTCAGGAAATGGAAAAGGCAGCGCGTCATCATCATGTGTTGGGTTAAGTGAATTCAAAGTGGTGGCTTGATTTAACTAGAGTATCTATCCACTGACGAAGAAATGACACTATACTGCTATCTCGTCTACAACTTGACCGATGACACGTAAATAACTACATGTTGTCAGAAGACCCGTTTTAGCAGCCTAACATTGAAAAATGTAAAGAATGAAAAACTCGTCGCATTGTCAGTTACTCCTTTTCATGGTGGCGCATGGCACACCAAACATCACCACCACCACCATCACATTATACAGACATGCGATTTTAGTTTTTCCAATTTTTTTTCAGGAAATGGAAAAGGCAGCGCGTCATCATCATGTGTACCCCACCGACACGGTGTTGACTCTTATCCAAAATAAAGCGGAATGTTAGAAAAATGCAATTGTAAAAGAATAAAAGGATTTCCAAAATTCTCTTTTATTCCTTTTTTCCGTTCTCTCTCTCTCTCTCTCTCTCTTTCCAATGTCCTGTACATATTATGTGTATGTTGGCGGCATGGCGGTGTATTTCAGATTGTGTGTTTTTTCTGTCTTAGAAGAGGATTGTGTGAATGAGCAAATGAATAAGAATGAAATCCAAAGCATTTCAGATTCCTCTTTTCCCTTCTCCTTCTCCTCCTCCTCCTCCTTCTTCTCTCCTTTCCCTTTTATACAAGAGAACAACGAAAAAAAGGAAAGAAAACTTTGGAATCGTCCTACATCTTCTCTCTCTCTCTCTAGCCTTCTCATTACATTTTCATTCTTTCTTCCCATATAATATCCTCACCAGAATGTATTCCTATAATAAAAAGAAATAAAAAGGTTTAGCTTAGCTTGACTAGAAAGCACCAAATAAGTATCAAGCAGTTTTGAATTGAAAACGGCCTTCTTTCTGTAGGATAATGTTTTTTATGCGTAGTAAAGTAGTAGCAGAGCAGAGCACGGCACACAATCACTTTTCCTTACAATATTCCAATGTAATATGTATAAGCTCTTTAAACGAAAAATAGAAAGAAAAAAAAATATATATTATCGCTTGCATTTCAACAGACATCATTTTACTCTGCTTTTTTTCTTTCCATTTTTTTCCATTTCACACGAGCTTTTTTTTTTACAGAGAATGGGGGTTATATGCGATGTTATATGTATCCCTATCATCATCATCACACACAAATAATCATTGCATTTATTTCGCTTCTACTTCTACTCATACATATATGCTACTGCGTCGTCGTCTACTTCCACTTCTGACATTTTTCTATTTTATCCATGAATGTTATACATGATTGTACTTTTTACTAGCTCGTCGCTCTCTCTCTCTCTCTCTCTCTCTTTGAAAAAGAAAGAAAAAGAAAAAAAGGCAAGCTCAGCTCCATCCATCGCTTGTGTGCTCAGAGAAAGCAAGTGGATTTTTCCGTTCTTGTGTGTCTGTGAAAATATTATTCGAATTCCGAAATGGAATTTCATCAATAAATCTGCCGCATTTCCCTTTTCTTTTTTTCCTGAAAAAAATAAATATAAAAGCTATATATAGCCGGTAGTAGTGCTTTCAAAATACTTTTTTTCTTCTCTTTCTCTGACTTTGACTGCCTATTCTCTTGTTGTAATATTCCAGTTAGTTTTTCTTCTTCTTGCCCTTTTTACGCATTACAATTTTTTAAGGAAACATAATATATATAAAAAAAAGTAAAGTGATATACATGTACGGTCTTGGCTTACTACTGCCTTTGCACTACCACCACCACCAGTCATCCAGTGACTTGGAGTTGATCCTTATTGGTTCATGTCATGACTTTTCTTCCCTTTTTTAGCGATTGGAATATCCGTTATTTTTTCTTGTCGTTTGAGTATGTAAGTACGTAAGACAAGAAAATTGAGCAATGTCTGTTAACTAGCTCTACTACTCGGAGGGTTTCTTTCTACCCCTCTCTCTCTTCGTCTCTGTATCACAATCACTGCAATTGTTACATGAGAGTAGTAGTACCCTTGATCGTAGAAGATAGTGTGAGACAAGCATTTATTTTCATGAAAACCTGAGAATACAAACCATCCCGTTTTTTTGTCGGACGATGCTTCTATTATTATTACACTTTTCTTTCTTTATGTATGTTGCTGATCGAGCCCTTTTTATGGTGGGGATGCGTAAGTTTCTTTTTATCTTACACCGCTGCCGCCGCTGCTGCTGATCAGTTATGTGGAGATTGAGAAGGTGGTGCTTATTCATCTAATAAAATGGCTTTCTTATCATCACAATGCACACAAGAGCTTGTCTAGTTAATGGAATGTCTCCTTTACTGAACAGTAGAATATATTAAAACGCTTGAATAATACTGGCCGTTTCCGACCGGAAAAGGTATTCCGTTTTTCATAAAAATGAGTCAATCAATTTGGAGCGGTTGCTGTAGACTTTCAATGCTTAAGAGTTTTTGCCAAGTATCTAGCTAGCTAGGTTGTAGAAATGTATATGTTCCTTCTACTTTTTCAATTTTTTTCTGTATTATTAGCAAAATTGTTTCAAGTCAATATATGCGTATTATTACCAACCATTGCATTGCTTTGTAAAAATATGGCTTTATAGAAATCGTTAGTTGTTGGAAGACCATTTTCAACGTAAAGTTTTCTATAATATATAGGTATCCTCTACACGTTTACAGGATAAAAAACATAATGCACCTTCTTCTGTGAATCTTTATCTTTAATAATAACAAAAAGTGAGAAAAGGTCCGAAAAAAAATTCCGATTGAGTCGGCTAAAATTGTCACAAAAAAGGAGGAGGATGGTTCGTCTTTCACTCAAACAAACGGTGAGTGTGTGTGTGTGTGTGGCTCCAAGGTTCGTTTTGCTAGATAAAGCCTACTACACTGTTAGCCTAAAGCAGAGAGAGAGAGAGTGAAAAAAGAAGAGCCATTTTAAGACAATTTTGTCATACACTGTTTTCCTCCACTTATACAGTAATGACATACTTAGAAGGTTCCAAAAAGAAGTAGGAGTGTGTAGTTTTTTTTCCTCTCAAAAAAAATCCTAAAATGCTTTTATTCCAATTTTCTCCATCTTCAAGAAAGTTAGCAGTGAAAAGTGTGAGCAAAGTGGCTTCACTACTACATAATATGAGTGTATTTTTCATATTTCATCTATTACGCTTTTCTTCATTAATGCTTTTATTCCAATTTTCTCCATCTTCAAGAAAGTTAGCAGTGAAAAGTGTGAGCAAAGTGGCTTCACTACTACATAATATGAGTGTATTTTTCATATTTCATCTATTACACTTTTCTTCATATATTATTGTTTGCAAGTTTTGTGTAGAAAAGGGCAAACGAAAAAAAGAATGCGCCTTTTACTATTTTTTGTAGTTGAAATAGCATTTGAACATGTGTGTTTATAGATATTTTTTCTTCCCTGTCCGCTTTTCGCTGTATAATCTGTATCTTTAACTTGGACAGCAACAGTAGCAGCAGCAAACTAAGATATATTTATGGTGACAAGTATGATACCACAATGAGGAGCAAAAGCGACTACGACGACGAAGAAGAAGAAGAAGGAGGCTCAAACAGCCCAACAAGTTTTTGTGTGCCTCCGGACGGAAGAAGGAGAAGCCAAAGTCATCTTTCTGTTATTTTCTCTCTCATTCCCTTCTTTTTTTTATCAAAAATGCGTATGTACATATGAGAGTGTACAGTTTTATGCTGTATATTTTGTCGTGTGAGTAGTAGATATATATGTATATTGTTTAAAGTAAAAGTTTCAGAAAAAAAGGCAAAAGACGAAATGGAATTTGATGTGAGAGTATTTTTTTTCTGGTACGTAATAGTAATGATATGATAAGGCATAAAGGATAATATAAAACCAGCACACAATATTATTCACAGGGTTGTGTGTATGGATATGCTGTGTATTTATTTTGTGTGGCAAAAAAAAACCTTTCTACACGGAATATATATAGACGATGGAATAATAATAATGTTTCTCTTTTTTTTTTACAAAATACATGAGGCTATATAGAATGTGATTTTTTTTCAATAATCGTCTAGCAATCCAAAATGGACATTTGTAGCTTTGAGCGCTTTCGATTTTTTTTTTGTATTTTCTCCTCAACTACTACTTTACTTTCAGATGATTTTTGAAGATATGATGAAAAGTTTTTTTTTGTCGTTCACTTAACTTGCTAGATGGATTGGTAATTTTTTGGTAGTATAAAAAAAAACTGGAAGAAGAAGAAGAAATGGAAAATAAACGAAGTAAAAGTGTAGAAAAGAAGAAAAGGATGAAAAAAACAAGTTGATGGTGAGAGGGAGAAAGAGAGAGACAGTGAAACAACTTGTAAATTCGATTGCTCAATTTTGAAGTACTTTATGCCCATAGTGCTCTCACTCAGAGAAAATTGAACTGAACAGGAAAATAAAGTACGGAGAAGAGAAATAAGCAAAAGAGAAAGTAGATTGATGCGTCCTTTTTTTGTGCTTCAAGTGAAACTTTTTAATGTACATAAGTGATGATGTTGTTGTGTAAAAGGAATAGAATTTCCATAAAGAATGGAACGAGAGAGAGAGAGAGAGGAAAGTGAAAGTAGTGCCAATAGAAAAGTTCAAAACAAGAAAGAAAGGCTACTACTACTACTGCATTGAGTCAATAAAGATTGAAATTGCCAAGTTTAAAACTGAATTAATGACTTTTTAAAAACTACTTTAGAAAATTATTTTGATGGCAAGAAAAAATATAATTAATAAGTATGCGGGCATTCAGCAGATAAATTAAATTGTCGCGAGTTTCTTTTAGGAATGTAATTATTCTGTTTACTTTATTATTATTATTTACTATAAAATTGTAAACAATTTTGCAAACTTTTTTAAAAATATCTTTATAACGCTCATTTCCTTTAAATCTCAAAAAAAAATTTTTTCATCAATATTTTTCTCTACCAAACCCTTTTCCTCACATGACATGAGTTATCCATTTATCACAACTCATTTTATTTTTGATTTACTTGACTGAAACTGCATGCATGCTATTGCTGCTGCTGCTACAGCGCTGTGTAGCCAGACGAAACTCTCTTTCCTACCACTTTTGTTAAACTCGCTACTCCGCTACAAAGAGTAGCAGCGGAGAAGGGTCACTTTAGGGAGAAAGTTAACTTATTACTAGCTCTCAATTTGCGAACAACTCACGGAGCTTTATACTTTTTTCCAATTCTCTTTATTCCTTTTTGCTACAAAAGAAAACTTGTTACGTATGTATACCTTTATCATCATCGTCGTCCGTCATCATCGTGGTAGCACACACCACCACATCATCTTTGCTATATACACGATACCACAGACTACAACATCAACAACGACAACAGAGAAAAGGGTATAGAGAAAGACGAGTTTTTTGCTCTCGCTCAATCTTCATCTTTAAAAAGTTAAGAATTTTTGTCATCCTTTGCTGACTACACACATAGTTGATACGTTGTTTGAAGCAGTTTGACAATTTTAGTATTCTGATTCTGTAGCAGTCACACACGACGAACATCCATACATAACAAAGTAGCCTTAGTTCCAGCAACAGCAAGAAAAAATAAATAAAACTCGCAACGTCCAGTTCAGTTTTTTTTCTCTCTCTCTTTCTCTCCTGCTTCCTGAAACATGCATTTTCAGTTCATTTTTTTTCTACATATTTTTATACGCTCTTGCGGGAGCACACTATGTATGCATTATGTACAGAGATTGTATAAAAAAGTAGAAAAAAAAGTTTGTTGTCAGTCATGGCACGCTCTTCCTTCCTTCCATCGCTATACACACCACTCGCTGCTGTATATACATATATTCCATTTGATCATCTAGTTCACATTTTTTATATATATATGAGGCATCACATATTGAATCAGCATCAACAACAGCAGCAGTAGTAGCAGGCAGGAGAACAACAACAACAGCTTCATATTATCTTCCCAGCCTTTTTCCCCGTCTTCCTACGCTTTTCTTTTTCTGAAGAATTTTTGAACCCCAATTTGCGAAGCTTGACATTCAGATTGACATTCAGTGAGGGAGGTCAACCTGACAGGCAACATGCCAGTCAAACACCAAATTCAAAAGAAGACAAAGCACATATATATTTATAAAGAGAGGAACGTGGTGGAGTATAGAGAGCTGCCTGTTTATTTTTATTTTTTGATATATAACAACCAAACATATTAACTATATGAATACCGCTTATCAGGATTCAGAAGATGGAAAACTTGGGAGCACTCATGCAGCCTCTCTTTTCCTCTCTCTGCTTTTGCCTTTTTATTTTTCTATCGCATCGTTTTTTCACGAGGTATCCATTCACTTACATATTTCGCTGGAGAGACATGACAAGAAAAGGCTCCTTCACTAGTTTCCTCTTCTTTTTTTCTATTTTTTTGAATTTCTCACTCTTCGTCTACTTGTTCGTTATATATTGTATATTTTTTTTGCAAAAACTGAAATTCAAAGGAAGAACAGGCAAGAGGAGATGTGATGTAGTCAAAGGAAAAAAAATATATAATAATGCAGAGCGAGGAGGAAAACATAACGTTGAATTGAGCATGCAGCAGGGAATCATGATTGCCTAATGCATAAAGCATTTTATTCTTTACGGTGTGGTGAACTATGTACGACGACTACGTAGCAGTATCTCTGTTATTGCTTCACCTCTTTTTTTCGAAGGATATCTCTAAAAAGGAATAAATAAGGATGGCGAAGTGGTGTCCAGACTAGTAAAAGGCTTTTCTCGGTCCTGTGTATAGACGTATTCCACTGCTGCTGCTGCTGCAATCATCATCATCGCCGTGTGATCGTACCAGAAGAAGAAGAAGAAGAAGAAGAAGAGTGTAGTGGCATCAGTTGCTGCGAATGAACAAGTAGGCAATA
This sequence comes from Sinhomidia bicolor, assembly GCA_027743785.1. Taxonomy (NCBI): domain Eukaryota; kingdom Metazoa; phylum Arthropoda; class Collembola; order Entomobryomorpha; family Entomobryidae; genus Sinhomidia; species Sinhomidia bicolor. Next base: position 147 of record JAHZMT010002044.1, on the reverse strand, counting down.
GGCATAAGTTATTGACAGTAGAAACAGCAGCAGCAACAACAACAGAACTTATTATAGGAAAATGGGAAATTTCTACTTGATTCTGTATTCCGATTCGAAGAATGCATGTATATATATGGACAATCTATATTCTGAATTACTGAGCAG
>JAHZMT010002043.1:0-34811 GCA_027743785.1 Sinhomidia bicolor | reverse complement strand
AGGTAATGATAGAGGTGAGAGTGAGAATGAGCATCTTTGAGGTTTAAATGTATTGTGCAAATGTTGTAGTGTTACTCACTATCACTCTCGACTCGTTATAATATCCTGTAACAGTCATGCAGCAGACCTGGCCAGGTTTGAGTATAGTCATATAATATGGCTCGTGCTAACACTGACTATAGAGCACCTTCGCAGCTCTCACTCTCTATCAACTCATCTCTCAAGAGAAACCTGTCTATAATGGCAAGTTGTTTGCTCCATACTCTGCTACTGCTGCTGCTTACTATTTACTACAACTACTTACTACGCTTCTCTCATGCAGTCTTCTACGATGTAGTATTTTGTTTTTTTATCCTTCCTTTAAACCAACCAACCAACCACTCGTGCAACAAAGCTCAGTCAGTCAGTCAGTTGGTCTTCCACTAGCCGTGGGTAAAGTTGTTTTGCTACATGAGCGTCAGCGTATCGCTTTTAACTGCATTATAATATCGTTGTGTGTATAGAAGTAGTAGTAAAAAGCAAGCAAAAACTGGCTACTCACACTTCTTTTCTTACTTGTATGAAAATTTTTTACATTTACTTTTTTACATTCATTCCCTACCTCTCCCTCTCTATACACACGTTTAAAAGTTTCAGTTCATCTTTTTCTTGGCTCTTGTTTCATTTTTCCTCAGTGCATTCTTCACAAGGCCATACAACATTCTATATTTAAAATCCTGTTGAAAGCGAATTGTACTTTTATTATTGTTACACTGCTCCTGCTTGCTGCAGAGAATTGCATTGCATGAGTTGCATTGCATTATATTCTGTTGACTGACTGCAAGCTGTAATCATCGTCACTCGACACCACCAACCAAAGCATCATTTTACTTACCATGATAATTACAGTATTCTTGCCCAAGAAATAAGCAACAAAACAATAATAATAATAGCAGTAGACACAACATTCAACCCATTTTCTGTGCTTCTTCTTCTTCTCGTTTGTTCATTTTTTGTTTTGTGGTCGTATTTCTTTTCTTCCCGTCACGTTTTAGTGCTTCACACCAACCAACAATCATCCTGTTTGCTGCATTGTTATTGTGTACATCAACCTCGTCATCACGGGATATCACTGCAGTTTATTTGAATAAAGTGCATATTACAGCAATTACAAATAGTCATATGAAAAACCAAGAACAATACAATAGCGGCAGCGGTGGAAATTTTTTACCTACTTACGTATATGTATATATGCAATTCTTTCAATACCACAGTCAGATTATATTGTGCACCTCTTTTTAACAACAACTGTCATTTTTGTCGAATAAATAATTGAAGAAGATATCAATTACCCTAAAAAAATAGAGAAATTACAAGTTTTCATTTCAAATGGTTATTTTATTGCCCGATCTCATTTTTTAAAAAGAAAAATAAGAATAATACCTGCTGTTGTTTAAAATCCCTTTCAAAACCATTCTACAAACCTATTTTCTACTTTTTTTGAAAATATAAAAAAGTGAAAAATAGAGTATTCTAAATACGTTATCGTGCTACTGTGTTACTTTATAAAACTTGTAAAAAACGTTATCTGGAATATTAAAAAATAGAAATAGGTGGAGACAAAACTAAACTTGGCTCATACTCCAGGTGAAATTAAGCGGGAGATTTTCTTGTTCACTCCAGAGGAATGATGACGATCATTATCGTATCTTGTGTTAATGCGATTTAGATTGCTGTTGTGTGTAAAATACAATTGTAGAGAAAAGTGTACAACGTCGACAAGGGCACTTTGAGATTTCCAAAAAAAAAAGTTCTTATCTACAATAACAACAGCAGCAACAACGACAGAGACTTAACCCGTTATTTTGTACAATCGTTCATACTTTATTTTGGTGTTGAATGTGACTGAAAACGTAATGGCACAATAATAACAATAGTTGGAACACTAGCTATATAATATTGTACCTACCTACATACAGCGAAAGGGCTCTTCTTCTTCTTCTTGTTCCACCTGTGCGTGTTCTGAATGCAATTTTTCATAATAATTTTTCAATTTTCTCCTGGGAATCGCTAACGTGTTATGGTTGTGGGTGTTTGCGGCAATATGTGAACTGATGACGATAATAATATAACAATTTTTTTCTGACATGGACCAACACTTGTTCGTCCACTGTTGTTTGCGTGTCTGTAACAAATTCAATCTGGTTTTTTGGGTTGCTGCCATTACCAATATGCCTACGAGACTGGAGGGATAGATGGATCTTTATCCTTTTTCTTACTTTACCATTTCTATATATAAAGGATTCGAATGAGAGAAAAAGAAAGAAAAAAAAATTTGGAACTACTACTTACACAGACAAAAAAAGTTTTCTTTGGATTTTTCTTCTTTTCTCAGGACTTTTAAGAGAGAACAAGTCTGATTGAACGAGAGAGAAAAAAAAGAAGAAAGAAAGAAAAACTTTTTTTTCTTCTCCATTTGGATCTTTTCACACTTTTTCTTGTACTTTCTTGCTGGAAGAAAACACCAATCTGTTTTCAAGTGGGATTTTCGTTATTATGATCTGTGGCGTTTGTCCTAATCACCAGACCAGGATTTTTTTGGCTCTGTGAGGTGGCTCCTTGATTGATTTCAATTTTGATTTCTATAACTGGACTAGTAGTGTGAAGGGGAAAAAGTAATCAGTTTTTTTACTGAAATCCAAACACCAACAAATTACTATTAGCAGAGAAAAAGGAGCCTTTTGATCCCTGTAATAATAACCTTGTAAAACCCATACCCACACAGAGGGTACATTGCTCGCGGTAAAGATTGTTGTTGTGATGCTTCTTCAATACAACAGCCTTCAATGAGTTTAGACAAAAGCAGTCAGAAAGGTTGCTGATTGAAAAGGAAAGAAAAAGGAACACGTTCATCTTTTAAATTTTTTTATTACAGTTTTAAAAGTACATGTTTTCTTCTGTTTGCTATTCAAAGTTTTGCAGGACGGAAATAAGAAAACAGTGAAAAGTTTGCTGCTTTCCATTAGCAAAATAGGAAACGAATGAATTCACGGTTTGGTTGTGTTTTATGTGAAAGTGGTAAATGGGAATTGAAGAAAAAGTAGGGAATAATCAAACACGCATTAAAACTTTTAATGTACAATTGTGTCAATTTGCCTTTCAATCATTATTGTCACTTTATCGCTTATCTTCAAATATACATATATATACATATATGTAAATTTGTCGTGTATAACTTGGAAAACTGGAAACTTTTTAGTGACATTTCAGCTTTTTCTCAAGGCAAATAATTTTCAAGGATTTTCCTGGGACTAATTAGCACTCCATTTAAGCATAAAAGGTAATAAAGAATATTATTCATTGTTATATAAACTTTCAATTATTATCAGGTATATTATATATAGACTACATTCAACTTCCCAAAAAATATAATGGTTCAGCTTAATTACCAGCCGTTCATCTAATCACTACTACATTGAATAATTTACGAATAATGCTCGAATAACGAATAAATAATTTCTGTTGTGTAAATAAACAACCTTGGAATTACCTATATTGAAACGTACAATAATCTTCTTTAGCGTATGTCAAATTTGTTAAAAATACGAGAAAGCGTAAGGTCAATTATAATAATAGTTATGTTACGACTACTGGTAAAGAATTTCAACCGGAACAAAAGACTTTTGCTAGTCTTTTTTCTTGGATGGAAACTTTTGTCCATTTTACAAAACAATCAAACATTCAACTATATATATACCGTCCTCGTATAATATAACTAGAAGAAAATGTCAATATTTGCCATTATAAATACATACTAATTAACATAATATTTATCTACCGAAACTCTGTATATTTACACAACAATCGAGTCCAATCGTATGGATATATATGTTTGAAAACTTGTGTGTTTCGTAATAGAATATATTTGCTCCCTACAAAGCAAGGGGAAAAACAAGCACAAGGTGAGATGAAATGAAAAAGTTCATCAATGTTTCGTTCGTGTGTGATGTTTGCATCTCGAAATCTTTCGTGTTTGTTCATGGCATTGACATCTCACGTAACAAAACATTAGAGTTGTATGTAGGCATATAGTATATATGTATGTCTACCTATCTGTAAAGAGACAATACAAGGCGTAATATTTGCTTATGTTTTGTTGTAGTAGTCAGTCAGTGCTGATATATTCCATATCTTGTATTTTCTCATATTTATCCAATTGGAGCAGAAAAAGTATTTTTAATATGACAGCCCCTCGACTATTTCATTATTTGTGTAGGAGGGCTATACATGGAACTCTTTTAAAAGAAATTGATTCATGTCATGCTGCACGTCAAACAAAAAAAGAAGTATAAATTCTTCTCGTTTCGTCTACCACAGACAAAATTAGAGTTATTACAAGCATTTTGTGCGTATTTAAAATCATGAGTCATTTCTGTTATCATTATCATCGTATAATCATCATACCGTGAACAACATCAAGTTTAACTGCATAAGCAACTAAAAACATGTTTTCTTTATATGATCACGGCATGCAGAGTGTGACAATAATAACACCGACATATTTGGAATTTGAATAGGGCTATTGCAGCAGCAGCAGCAGGCATTTACTTTTTTAGTATAAAAAATAAACAGTCCGTATTCAAGGTACGACGGGGGCCACAACAGAATTCTAAATTATTATCATTGGCTTGTTTAATTTGTATTCGTATATTCAGCCATTTGCAATCTGTTCACCTTTTTGCAGCAGTAATGCAGCTCCCACTACTACTTGACAGAAAATGGAGCAAACAAAGTGTACATTTCTATTCATTTTCTTTGGTATGAGTTATACATATATTCAGGTAAAAATTTGAATGCATCTATAAAGCTATAATGTAGGTACAATGTGAGATTATTATTATTATGGCGAACACTTATCATAAATATGCAAATATGTCGAGAGAATTCTTCACGTTTTCAAACAAAGAATACTAGTAATAATAATATCAATATTTGTAGCATCGCATTTTACACTGATTTCGTGGGGATTGGGGACTATATTCCTTTGGGAATCTGCAAACTCCTAGCGTGTTTGTCTTACTTCACCAAAAAAGTTATGCGCTTAAGAATAGTGTAGTGTACGGTGAGGTGAGTCAGATCAGAATAAAAAAGGCGAATAATATACATATATGAAGGAAGAGAATTATTTTATGAGAAATACCTAAAAAATCATGATGATCATCACCATAAGGCTAAACATCAGAGTTGGCTCGTTAGAAACCAGAGTAGTAGAGTTGAGATAGCTTGGTTTTTAGTTCAATAGTGTATGTATATACTTATACATGGGAGCATATTTGATAACAAAAGGTAAATGCTATTTAGTTTGCTAGCTGTATGTACCTATATCCATAAAAAACTAAACTTGTTAGCAGCAGAATTCTGTAGTGGTTTGTTTTGTTTGTAGTTTTTTTGTACTTCTAGTTTGTGTAGTGCTTACTTATGAGCATATAGAATTTCATATACACATATAATATTAATAAAAGATATCCATGTATTATATAGTATTACAACCATGTAGCTCATCACTTCTCAACAAAAAATAAACTTGAAACTGTCAATATTTTTTGCCGTCTTTTTATTTCGTCGTCATCAACACTTTTTGCTCGTTTGCCTGTACGCTTATTTGTAAGAAATTTATATTAAAAAGTAACAGTGTTGTAGCGTAGCTAGTAGTGTAGTGTTATATAGTAAAAACTCTACTAGTCTCCTTCTTGTTTCAAGGGCAAAACTACAACTATACCAAGTAGGCACTAGACACATAATTCCAAAAAAAATATACCACCATAATCGTAATCATCATCACACCATAATAATACAGTCGACATTAACAACGTGATGAGGTCAGCTTAAAATATTACGGACAAAACGGAACGGAAAATAATTTACAAGGAGAAAAAAAGACAAAACGAGTAAACAATGAAATAAATAAGAGTCAGTCGGAACTTCCACAAAATGTATGTACGAATATTCATCGTGTATGAATCATGTATATTTTCTGGAACGTTTATTGCATGCAAGTAGCTTACTGTCATTTTCATAATAATATACTTATTTTTTCAAAGTCAAGTTCTATCATGCTCAGTTGAGATAACATGACAGCGTATTATGCACAAGTTGAGCAAAATGAGTTAAACGAGCAATTTAAAAGATAAAGGTTGGGAGAAGGTACCACTACATTTTCTATTGGTTTATCTATTCATTTAACGTTTTTTTGTCTGCAGGTAATAATGAGGAGCCATTAAAGCAGTACATTTTTATTTTATTATTTTTCTGAAGTGAGCTGAATTCAATTTCCAACTTAATTTTTGTTCTTTATATTAATGAACTAAACTGTTAAAATATAACAGGAAGGAACAGCACGCAGTACAGAGTACATGCAGACAATGCATATAAAATGCTGCTTTAGTTTTTTGCAGTGACAATGATCATGTGCTAGTTCAAAGGGTGCTTGTCATTGTTTAAAAAATCTTTTTTTTTATTCTTCAAGTTCATGTTCCCAGTTCCTCTACTTGACTTTGAGTGAGAAAAAAGAAGAAAACGAATGAGTGAACAGTAAAGAATTAGCTTTTTATGAGAGATTTTTTTGAGTAGCCAAATAAATGTTTTAATCATCATAAAACATTCTTAGCTTACTACAGCCTACTATAATACTAACGTACGAGAGAGTAAAATCTTCAGTTTGGTGCAGTGTGTAGGGCAGAAAGAATAGAGGAGGATGATGATGAGTTTTGTGCGTGCGTGACTTTGACTGCAAATTGAATGAACGAAAGTGGCGATGATGATGTGATGATAGTAGTGAACAGAAGAATGAACAGTCAATGAACAAAAAAGGAAGAGAGAATACAAGGGTTTTAACAACAAAATGAGCAAAAGTGCAACGCTACATTCATTGTTGTTGGTGATGATGATGACGATTATGAACACATTATGATTACAATGCAACTTGTGATTACAATGATCAAGTGATCACTCACAAGTTTTGTGGCAGGAATAAATACAAGCGTAAGCGTATATTGTTTGCCGTGTTATTCTCAATGAGTCCTTTGTGGAGACAGTATGTTTTAGAACAAAAGAAAAGAAGATTTGTATCGACAGTAGTAGTGTAGTAGAAGTATAGTAGTAGCTGTACGTCACATGATGATGATCATCGTCGTCGTCATCATTTTAATCTTAACAACTTTACTACCATATAGATATTCGATGCATTATTTAATTGTGTAAAAAAAGGCATTTATCATTAGATAGCAGTGACAAATTAACTGAAAGGAAAAAAGAAGAGTGATGATAACAATAAAAATGGCAATGAAAAAGGAGAGTTGAGTTTGAGTAGTGGTCGTGGTAGCCAATAAAATGTTGCTGCAGTCGGACGAGCAGCAGGATATGCAACAATGCAAAAAAATCATTGTATCAACAATAAAGCAAGCACATAGAGAGAGAGAGAGACACACACACGTGTAATTGAATTGAACGAATGGCTTGTACATACACTAAATCATTATAATTGCAATTTTAATGGTTTCTGTTCGAAATCACCAGAATGAAGATAACAAAAATGGTGAAATGTACCATGTGCAGATAATGATGGCGATGGCACACACGGTTGTTAAAAACCAAATATAGCTGTAACTGTAATTGAAATTGATGAAGGAGCAAAAATATCAAATCATTAAAATTGCCATATTTGATACTATAAAATTGAAAGTTGTTGGTTGTAAAAAAAAGTTGTACATTTACATATTTTTGCGTCTTTTTTTATACAAATTATAGACAGAAAAAAAGATAATTTGATAAAATGTGGTTTTGTGGTAAAAACATAATTTGCATTAAAATCATCGTAAAAAATTGTACAATCCGAAGGAAAAGGATTTAAAGATAAGATATATATGTATGCATAGTGTATCTGTTTATTCATAGATTATTGTTTCTGCATTATTATTATTATTATTACATATTACACTTTTGCTAAGAAAAAGGAAAAAAAACTATTCATCCGAAACGAATCCAATTATATTGTGATGCCTCTCCTCTCTCTTTCTTCTCCGCTTTTTCCTTTCTCTCTCTTTTTTGGACAAAAAGAGTTTTCGCTCATCTCGTCTCCATCATTTTCTATCAAGTGATATCCTCCTTATTGTTAGCGCGAAATTTCACATTTTCATACATATTCAAAAACTCGCTAAAGAGCTTTACAAGAGCAGTTTTTTTATTTGCAAAAAATGCAAAGCAAAAGTATTTTTGAGGATCTTTCTTGAATAATAATAATACAAAAAAATCTGTTACGTATACAGGCTTACACATGCACAAATTCGCGCTTGCATATGAAAGTTTTTATACATATTTTTTTTCTTATTTTAGAATTGCTTTTTAAACAGCCTGTGAAAAATAATTGTGCATTATTCTACTGCTGCTGCTGCTGTTGCTGCTCAGAAAAACGAAAAGAATTCTTCATTTTGTATATTCCACTTGACTTGACTCACATACTCGCGAAAAAAAAATCATACATTCAAATTCTTATTCTCTCTCTCTCTCTCTCTTGCAAAAAAATTAAATGTCTTGCACAGACTCGCAGCAGCAGATTGTATTCTCAACTAACTAGACACAAACTCGAAAGCAATCTCTGATCTCAAATCTCAAACCATACAAGAACCTGACCAAGAAGACCAAACACCAAATCTAGAAAAACCAATACCAAGCACCACCAATACCGCATTTAGCAAAAAAATGCAATTTGACTCTCGACCATCCTTTGTACTTGCTTTTTGCTCGATCACTACTACCACCACTACCACCACTGCTCACGCTCTGCTCAAAGTAGAAGCAGTAGCAAAGAAACAATTTTGCAAGTTAGATAATGAAAGATACTTTACTACACCATCATGTGCAAAAGAATAGATAAAGAGTATCACATTTAAATTGCTAGAGTGAACTCTACAGAGAATCTTGTTCAGTTGTTAGTAGAATAAGCAGATATGCACACAACAAGAAAAACAACCCTTGGTCGTAGTCGTGAACTATTCTCTGTAAATGTATATACCTACACCTAGTATAGTTTATGTAATAAATTTAGTTTGTAAGATATTTTACACGCAACAATATCATCAGCATGATATAATTTATGTGTGGTACAGTATGCAATATATTTTGTTTTGTTTTGAATGCATGTGAAAAATTTTAAAAATACCCGCAGGCGATAATGGTATGGTATTGCCTCCTCAACATTGTATTTTCTTTCTTGTTTTTATGTTTTTTTTCCACAATGCAGATAGGTATTTGGTATGCATGTACATGTCTTTTTATTATTATTATTAAATGTGTGTATACTCCCATAACATTGTGATTTTTTCTTATTTTTTTACTACCTACTTGTCTGTAGTAGCTTTTCCCGATTTTTTTTATCCAGAGTCGTTTGAAAGAAAATACATTAAGATTTTCTATGATGGTTTTGATTTGGTTAATATTGCAGACGATTTTGTGGTTTGCTCGCTCGCTACTAGTTTTCTCTTTCGATTTTCCATCGCTTTCCATGTTACATTGCCAAGCTCCAAAAACATAATTTAAATATCGTAAAAGACTACACAACCACAGACATTCGTAGCAAAAGGGTAATTGGGTGCAAGCAGAAAAAGCAGCGAGAAGTGCACAAATAGACATGTATAGAGAGAGAGGGAGAGAGCGAGAGTTTCAAAAGCCGAGCTAACTCATTTTTTTAGTTTCTTTTCGTCTTTTGCTCTTCTCAGCAGCAGCCACAGTTCAGTAATGTTGCGTTCCTTTATAGTTATTGAGGGTTGCTGAGAATAAGACGTCATGTACGTGTACACAATGTACATCGATGTGATTATATTATTATTATTATTATATTATGCCTGCTTGCTAGGTTTATGGTCGGATGCTGTCAAGGTCATTAAAAGGATGAATAATACCTATCAAAATACGTGTATATGTATATCTGCCATAACAAGTGCAAAGACGACGACGACGATGATGATGATTCAGATAGAAATTTGTAAAAGAGAGGGAGTTGGGAGGGAAATCGTCTTCTTTTTGGCTTGTTTGACGATCATCATCATCATGTTAGTTGATGTGACTGCTCGCTCGCTGACTGTCAAGCCCAAAGGCGATACTGTTCCACTGATGATGACGACGATGATGGTAGTAGTAATAGTATAGTGGTAGCAGCAGCAGTAGTAAAAAAAAGTATGGTGGTTGTAACTGAAGTTGTAAAGACTAATGACTTATGCATACATTTATTCCATAGAAAGATGCCAATAAAATGGTAATATTATGCTTCATCTCCATCTTTCCTCCCTTCTTCTGTTCTCATCATGACAGTATTAGAGACAGGTAGTATAGTGGTTTGAAGCAGAGTATTACCTGATAGAGGAACGCCAATAGCTGGTACTAATTGGACCTCAGGTGGCTTCTTCCTTACGAAATGACTACGGACGACGGTGATGATGATGATGAGAACAGCAAGAGATCTAAACATACATACTTACTACGTGAAGAGAAGGAATGAGTACTGCTGGCAAAAATGCGATGATGGTAGAAAATGTGTACGTATATATTAGGATGACGACGGGAGAATAGAATATAATGATAATTTTTTATGTTTCTGTCGAACTATATGCTTGTATTTAAGTATGAATATTTTTTTTACCAGCGTATCTACATACAAGCCTTTTTGAATTACTACTGCTACAAGTTTTTATATACTTTGTAGCTACTTGTAAAAAAGAGTCCCTACAACTGCATCTCACTAAAGTAAAAAAAACTAATCATTTAGCTTGTGTTAGATAAGTATGAGGAAGAAAATAAGGAGCTTTTGTTTGGTGGTGCTGTTGATGATGATTAATATTTTAAAGGATTAAAAGTAAGGAGCGAGCATGTCATAACTTTTGGGGAATTAATACAAAAGTTCATAGGTGAGCAAGCAAGAGTGTGTTGTTTTGGTGTACCCTTTGGACGGAAGTACGCTATAAATATTAGATGAAAAACAGTATTCTTTAAAAGATAATTAGCATTTTACAGCGCTGAAAAATATTCATTTCATCATTATTCCCTTCAAAATTTAAGATGGGCTGGATATGAGATGTGAATGAATGAGTGGCAGGGAGCAGAGCAACCTAAAAAAATCATTTAAAAGTTTAATGTTCCTTGTTCCTTCCTGCATTGCGTCGCATGGCAGGACGCTTTCCTATTGTTTGGAAAGCCATAAAGTTTTGTTGAACTTAACTCAAGCCCTTCTAATTGAAGTGTGCATTTTTTATAATTCATCGAGTTAAAAAAATATGTAATGATTTTCATTAATTACTATTAACTTCAGAGTATATGTTTGCTTTCAATGTATGCCTTTAAAAGGGAAATGTGTAATTAGCACTTGTGTGTTTGTGGTGTGAGAGATGCAGTGAGGCAAGTAACTACGAAAATTTTAACATTGAAAGGGCATGAAAGCGAAGTAGTAATTATCGAAGCTTGTTGTACGCTCAGTCAGAGTCTTTCATTACTGCTAAAGGGTCTTTTCCACTTTTTTAGTAGTAATATGTGTAATACCTACATCGTTTACATTAAAAAGATATTAAGGTATATACGATAACCATGATGCGGATAATGATACGCTCTGCGGCTGTGGGTTATAGATAATAATGATGATGAGAAAGCGCGTGCTGTTGGTTTTCTGCTCTGAAGGTTTATTTCGTAATTACGCAATGCTTTTATACAGTGATTTTGATTTATGTAACAAACTGATACCCCTCGAACAGGCAAAGGCAAGACTATATTATTTTAGTGACTTGCATCAAATTACCATTTTTGTCCTGGTTTGGTAAAAAAATGAATGTGCAGGAAATCGGTGTAAATATGCACGTGTGTTTGTCACTTCTCTGCACTATCAAGGTTTTTAAGAAGAAAGACAAAAAAAAAACATTTTACATAGGGCAATAAATTGATTTGTAGGTTAATGATTGTCGTTATTATTATTATAGGTCTTTAATTACATATCCTTTCTTTCAAATTTAAATAAAAGTATCAGTGATTAAAATGCAAAATCGTTTGAGGCAAAACATCCAGACGTAGACACCACTTGTCCTTGCTCCCAAAAAAAGCCAATGTACAGGGGGAAAATGTGATTCTATTTTTTGTAAAACTTGTTGATCTTGTCATTTTTGCTCTTGAAAGCAAAACTGATGAATGATGATGTTATATTTATACGTAGGTACTGTAACTGTATTAAATTATGGATGACCACTTCAGTAAATCATTTGAAAAATAGACCAAAAATAGTGTGTGTTCATTGTTTTTGCATTACTGTAAATTTTTAAGAAAACAATTCTGGGACTTGACTCACGATATCATCATGAATCATATTCAAAACAGAGACAGGTTGACACCAGCTCAGGTTCTTCAATCGCCACAAGAAAAAAATGTTGATGACGATTGATGTGTAGCAACTATATATGATTGTATAGCCAATAGCATGCCTTAGAAATAGGTCTTCCATCAGTTCACATAACCAAAAATAAATATTCTTTTCACATGAAATAAAATGACCGAATCACAAAGAGATTTTAAATTTTTTTATAGGTCTTCGAGAGCTGTCCGTGAACTGACAATGAGCCGGTTATGCTTTTCATTTTTCATCATTGTTATTATTATACCATCTTGTCTTGCAATCCGAATCACAAAGGGAGTTTAAATTTTTTTATAGGTCTTCGAGAGCTGTCCGTGAACTGACAATGAGCCGGTTATGCTTTTCATTTTTCATCATTGTTATTATTATACCATCTTGTCTTGCAAAAATACAGAAAGCGATTGGAACTGAAAAGCTTGAATGTGTGTATTTATTATTGTAATTGCAGTTCACTTCAAATGAACAGCGACTGCTTTAAAAAGAAAAAGTTGAAAGAAAAAAATCAATTGAGTGTTCAAACACGCTCCACATTCACAGATGTTCTCAAAAAGGGAAAGATGAATGTGACGAATGGCAATCGAAGGCGGAGTACCTAAATACAAAATAAGCTTTTTAAAACTTGATTTAAGACAGTGTACATGGATGGATGGATCAGCTTGTTCTTTCTTTAATGTTTAAGTTGCTAACGATGGTGTTATTAATGAGAATGATGTCAGACACAATAAGAGTTTCCTATATAAATACTTACTCAAAAATCTCAAAAGTTTCTATACTCTTTGTATTATTTTCTGTTCACCCAAAAGAAAATCACTTCTTCCCAGGCGCCATTTGTTTTAAAACTTTGCTCGTAGTGTACCTACCTAAATATATTCCTGTGCTGTTGTGATGCTATATAAGCCCATAAAATGTGGCTGAAAATAATGATTTTTTAAAAATAATTCGAAAAGCATCATATGATGATTATCAAGTTATAAAAGTTTGTACATATTTCGAAAAGATGGCAAATGGCAATAGGATGACGGTGTGGTGGTGGCGATGCTCATCATCATCAAGATCAGCAAATGAACATTAACTTGTTGGGGTTTTTTAAAACATTTCCTTATTTGAAGTTCTAGAATAGCCAAGTATGTGTGGTGACGCAAGTATGAAAATTTAAATGAAAACAAAAACAGATGAACAGAGAGATCATGTGGTCTAAAATTAATGTGAGCCGAAACCATTTTCTTACAAATCCACTTGCCTTTTAAGTGTTACCAGCTATTCAATAAATTATAAGAGAAATGGTGATGGTGTTGCGTTTATCATGATCATGAATTTTAATGTACAAATGTATGTATGTAAATAGGTATGTATTATTTTGCATCTTTAGAGTTGCTTGCCAGTTTCAACCCTTTCTTCATTTTAATGCATTTCTGTATATAATGATGCTGGTGGTGATGCTGACAATGATGCATTTCAACTTTTTCAAGTTCGATGTCTTTTTTATATTTTTCCTGTATGTAAATGCATCTCTTCATACATCAACATCGTCTATTGACATATGTGAAAAAATGAAACTTTTTTTTGAAATTTTAAATCTGTGTTTTAAAAGGGGTTGTTGTGTTTTTGAATCAATGCACTTTGTCTAAATGGAAGTGAAGTAGGCAAGAAGCCTAAAAAGGCGTTATTTAAAAATAGGCTTGTCAATTCTGTTGTACTTGTATACATTTTAACAAGCATGCAATATACAACCGGGTTAAGCTCTACCCTTTGATCGTGTCGCAGAAAGGAAGATGTTGGACAAAAAAAAATAATATGTACATAATGCTGTTTGCATGCAGTAAATTATAATATAATTGCTCTGGTGGGATTTATTGGTGGGGCTGTAGAGAACTGACATGGTTATAAAAACAATTATGTATTTTCTTGTGTGGTGGTCATAAGTGCATGAATACATGCCTATATAATATTTATAAGGGTTTTAAGAAATTCATAAATATGTATACCTATGTATATATGTGTATTATACGAAAATTCTCATTCCAAAAGGCCAGTGTATTTTTTCAGTGTAGAAGAGTTCCATCCAAACCATTTTTCTGGACTAAAGTTTTTTTTCAAACAGTAGAAATGAGAGATGCAGCAAAGATAGCAGAGACCAGAACAAGAGGTTTCGGAAACGGTTTAGAACAATCTGCAAAAAAATATATTTTTTTATTGTACTGTACTGTATATATTTAAACAAGGAAGGAGAAGATGATGATCATGATACTTTTTATGGAAGGTTGGTGTTTGGTAATGAAATTATGTCTGAAAGAGTCCCAAATGTACCATCATCATCGTATCATCATTCTTATGGTTATATCTTCCGTTATGCTATGCCATGCATGCATTCTGCTGCTCAGCTCGGGATCAGGCTCGCTCACCAGTTCTGAAAGTTAAAAGTAGTAGTAAAGTGGTGGCAAGAAAACTACCTTACATGCATTTGTTCCCTCCCTTTATTCCTCTGTCTTTATCTTCCCCAGTGCTCATCTTTGTCGACAGCGAACAAGACGTATTGTTTGCGTGTATATAAACTACAACATTATTGTAAACGTACATATATATATACATATATCTGGGCATGTTATCTTTTACTCGTCCTTATGCTCAGTGCACTATTAGCGTACGCAACGTACGTAAATACATACATATATCTACATCTACTATCTTGAGGGGAAAGAGCAAAAGAGGAAAATTGAATCTGTGTCTTGAAAGTATTTGCACTTCCAGAAGAGTTGAGCAGAATAATAGCAGAACAGCTTCAGTAGTATCAGCAGCCAGTAGCAAAGTCTCACCCTCAGCAGCAGCAGCAGCAGCCTCATAGCCATATAGCCACTCTCTTTGTCTTTCCCTTACACTTATACTTTTCCCTTTTTCTAAGCAAGCAGAGGTAATTAGTGGAACATGTTCTTATAGAAGGAAAATCTAATAATAATGTTTACTTCCTATATAAATGAATAGCACTGTATTGAGCCTGGGCATATTTTCTTTTCTTATTTCTCAACTCTTTTGCTATGTACAATGTACGTAACCAGTTGAGTGTAACAAGTAAAAAGGGAAACTTGACATGAAAGTTTACTTTTTTATACGGTTGCTGCTGCCGGGTTTGCCTTGTGCTGGAGAATAAAGAGAGAGAGAGAGAGAATAAGGAGAGTCAGCCTTAATTAGTTCAGTAGTAAGCGGGAGCGGCTATTGTTTCCCGTAATATGCACAAGGGAATATAACATTTATTTTATTATTATTATTATGGTAGTGGTAGTACCCAGTGGAGGCAATGATGATGGCCAGGCTGATGATGACAATGATAGCATGGTAAAGTAGAGAGAGAGAGGGAGACATGGACAGGGAGGAAAATAAAATATTTTATATCCCTATATGCTCACTGTGTACACTTGCCCACTTTCCATAGACTTGTTCATTTTCCACTTTTTTTGCTACACAAGTAAAGTATATTACAGTCAGATAATAATAATATTATTAACAACAAACAAACAGTAACTGTTCCTGTGTGACTACTGTTGTTTTTCATCTTGCAGCAACTGCTGCTGCTGTTGGAAATTTGTTGCAATTGTTACAAAGGTATAACTGCTGCTATAAGTATTCTGGAAGAAAAAAAGAAAAAAAAACCGGTGATGTGATGTGGTCTATGCTACTATTAAAATGACGATGACATTGTTTGTTGTATCAAATGCCATGATGATAACCGTGTGATGGTACATTTTGTTACACATATATTCCACCTAAATATATATGAATAAACTTGGTAGTTGTGTATATTCTCATCCAGCTCATTTGTTATATTATGTGTTTTTTTATTGTGCCTCTGCTCCTGCAATGTATATATGGTCATTTCACAGAAAGAAAAGATAGTGGGTAATTGTATATTCATATTGTTTTGTGTTCAGTGCAGTCATTATGGCAGAGAGATGTTGTTTTGTAATAATAATATATTGCACAATATGGGTTTGTAGTGTTGTTCATCCTGTCAACTTAAGTAATATAGAGCATATTACTTCTGGTATTCTGGTCCCGGTGGCCGTGCGTCATTGTAATATATTGTTCTGAAAAGTGTACAAAGTCCGTTGTTGATGTTGATGATGATGGTGGTGGTGAGGCTCTGGTATTGTTGTTGGTGTGTCTCTGCTTAATTTTTTACTTCTTGTAGGTAGTCTAGAAAAGCTTGTTATGAAAGTGACGTTGCAAATTATGCTGTTGTTGTGTGTAAAAAAACGTGGACATGGCTAAATTAAAAAATAACTTGACACTCATTTTTAGTAGGTTTATACTACCAAAAAAAGTGAGGCACACAGGGAGCTTAGGTAAAAGTCAAAAATTACAAGTACTACAAACATGGCCTAGTGTGCAGTATAGAGAAGAAATTTGAGAAATCCCTGACTACTTTTTCCTTCAACTTGGCCAAACTTATGCTGGCTTTTTCATGAAAAATAATGTCATGTAGGAAACAAGGACATACGAAGGAGGTACAAAATTGCTTTAGATGATATGAATAAAATAGCTCAAAATAATAAAGGTAAGGTGGTATAAGAAAGGAAAAAAAAGAAAGGACAATGCAAGAGTGGAGGGAGGTTGTCTTGGGATGTGAAAAACACTTCTTGAATTTTGCGAGAAGGACACAAGGCGCTTTTGTAAGCTTATTTATGTCATACGTTCCGCCGCCACGACACTATATAGTCAAGTGTAGGCTCTGAGGAGGGACAGGAAAAGGCAAAGTCGTTTACTTTACAGGACTTGTGCTTGTCTTACTTTTTACCTTGTTAATAATGTTTGTACTGTAATTAATTTTTTGAAGGTAGGGCAATGAGAGGAGCTATACAAAAATAGTAAATGGAGCACATTTTGCAGACACACCTAAATGTATAAACACGTAATTATAAACAGGGTTTTTTCTTTCTTGCGTGTATACCTATGTGAACGACATTATAAAACGGTAGGAAATTGGGGCGGTGCAGTTCAACTAGAAGGCGAATATGCACGTGTTTTCCACGACGGTGGTTTTAATGACCCATTTTGAACATATTTTATGCTAGTTACGGTGGAATCATATGCATGTAAAAACAATTAATATTTTTTACCATTTTATGTATTTCACCCATTTTCATACATTGTCCAGCTGACCGAATATTCTCTTCTTAATTGACTAAAAATTGTTCACATTTTTTTTCTGGAGTAGCATAATAACGTTGAAAAATACCTCATATGAAATTCCACAAGTAAAATACACACAGTGAGTAGTAGTAATATTTCGTCGTACACGTTTTTGTACACGTAAGTAGCAAACAATACAATGCATAAAACGTGGAAAAAAACAGGCGTATAATCGGATTACTTAGGCCGATACAAGAAGACTTACGACAGTGTGAATGAGTCAGTCACTACTTAGAATTTTGCCTTTTATATTATACGCATTATTTACGAGTAAATCGTACAGTAGTAATTCAAATCAAAGCTTCTGGAGTTCCCTACCTTGTCGCTATATTCCATATTTTCTTGTGACTAATATATTCAGAATGTCATGCTTTGTTTAGTATTCAATCAATGCACTCTACAACCTGTCAATAAATTGTTAAGAAATGACACATTTGCTTTTCAAAGTTACAATAGTACACAAAATGAGAAATACAATTTACATGCGAGAGCAATTCATCATTCAAACTTCCAGCATAAACGTATTTTTTTAAACGTCGTTTGTAGTGATGCTGCATGAATTGCGTAGTTCTGTACAAAATAAAGCGTGTGTTGTTGTTTATTGTTTAGCAATTGCGTTTGAAGAAGTTGAAAGAAAAATTCTCAATATTGAATATTCCTGCACGCACGCTGTTTTTTTTCTTGAGCAAGTGTAAAATAGGTTCAGCAGTAGAGAATTTCTTTATCGAAAGGGAAAAAAAGATAAGACAAGCAAAGTAGAGCAGTGTACGGTTCAATTGCCTTTCAACACGCTCTTTTTTTCTATTTTGTCCATGTGACTAATGGATTTTTTTCCTGCTACTTTTGTGGCAAATAATAACGAAATCACATGATGATTATTACGATAATAGCAACAACGTAACTTTGTTTATCTGTGTGCACGTTTGTGCACTTTGCCTCCACACAAATTATACTTCCCCTCGTCTCTAAAGATTTACTCGCAGCATAAAATAAAACACTGTGTTTTGAATTATTTTAAAACATTAAAAATCTTTTTTCCAACCCAACGTTTTGGAGAAGATGAGAGGGTGGGTGGTGGTGGTGGATAGATGGTTCCATGCAAAACCAATAAAAAAATGTAAATTCTCATTCTGTACACAAGCTCATTCAAATCATCCCACTTAAAGCAGCCAAGAATTCAGTCAAAAGGCAAGTTTAGTGGCAGGAAGGAAATCTCAAACGTGAGTACTGAATATTGTGATAATGGAATGGATAAAATGATCGTCATCATCACCATTATTATAACGTCCTCATAGAATGAATGTACTAGAGAGAGAGAATTTAAAAAAAGATGTTAGATACGCTTATTCTTCCCTCCATCTTGCCTTTCTTACTAGGTTGCTTGCTATGTGATTCATTCGATGATGATAATGATGAAATAACAAAAAGTCAAGTCAAGCCAAAGGAACTATACATACAATGCGCGCAATGATAAGCATCATCACGAACACTTGTACAGTGATGATGATGCGTCACCGTTTTCTTGCAGTCACATCGTCACATCACACATAACCAACATCCCCATCACTTTGGTGTGTTTTTTTTTTCATTTTATGTATGTATAGCAGAAAATGCTAAAATTGTATTTTAGCCTTTTAAATCTTCTGGCTTTAAGCTATCCACGAAAATTTTGCAGAGAGCAGCTAAGGGGTGATGAGATTTTTTTATTTACATTTTTTGTTGTTAATTTCCTGATAAAAATGTGCAAAAGATTCGTCAGCATCATCTGCAATATGTAAGATGAGCCATGCTTGTTTTGGCGTGTGCTCATGCATAATGATATCATATTAAAATGGTGCCATTATACATGATAATGGCAAGTAGCACGACAAGCAGAGTGTAATAATAATCCTATAAAACTCATTACCGTAACGTGTGTACCTATATATTACATGTGGAACAAACATAATTATGTGGACAAAATACATAACAATAAACGCAGACTTCCATCCATCAGACTAGAGACATGGCTCAGACAGAAAAGAATTTAGGACGAAAAACAAATATATGTATTTAGGTATGTATGTATGCAATTTAATAGAAAAAAGGTAAACTATATATGCATTCTAAATGTAGCATTTTATTAGACATTCTATAATGGTGAGATATAATTGCGACATTAACTGAGGAAGGCACACATGCCACATGACATGTATGCGTATTTTTTGGATACAAGTAAGGTTATAGCCGGTAAAAAGCATACGGTTTTGTTCCAGAAAATTTATGCATCATTCATAAAGTGGTATTATCATTCCAAAATTATTCTTCAGAGACACTTTTCCTCGTGCGATGATGATGACTACTTTAGTCAATGGAGCGAATTGACTTTGCATTTTGTAAATGACTTTGGTACCCTCACGAAATGTTGTTGTTGTTGTTAATACTCATTTTGTTCACCTCATTGAGTTTTTGTGTGGTTTTTTTGATGACATACCTTCACATTGCATTTGTTGCACTTTTTTATTTCTCTATTGTTCCTTATCGTTTTGTGTGTTCCAATGTTAATGTGCAAAATAAAACATAAAAAATGACTTTTCCTTAGTTTAGTTATGTACATTTGCCTTCATCTCCATAAAACTTGACATTTTGAAACTTTGTGGCAGACATGCTAAAAGAACATTTGAGAAGACAGAAAAAGATGAGCGTGGAAAAATGGAATTATTACATACTTTACATTTTTGTAAAGGGCTATCCATTGTGTGTGGCGACATTGTACAATTCATGTAAATGTAAAAGGATATAATGATGATGGTGATGAATTGTTTTTCTTCCTTGTTTTCTTATATTCCTCCTCAAAAAACCGCAAAAAATCATTGCAAAGTTTTCTTCATGTACTATATGTACCAATGCGATGTGCAAAGAAAAGTTGCACACATCATAATCGTTACTTATGGCCACATGTATTTTTTACATTGCTTGCACTCATAATTTATTTATGATTCATGATCAACTGACTATGACTAAGAATTCACAAGGAGCACATGCAGAAACATAATAATAATAATAATAATATACGTACTTACTGGAAGAAGAGAGGATTCATTTTGCGGTGGAATGCTGCGTGCGCTCGCCCAGTCAGTGTCTTGTGTGTGTCTGCTTGCATAACTTTTTGCGGTTGGTTTGGCTGTGTAGCAGTGAGCAAATATTAAAAATGATGACAAAGAATGATATGATGATTACATACTCCACATTTTTTATAGTATATACATCATTGTATTTGTACCACAATAATATTCATAAAAATGATAGATTATAATAATATTCCCTCAAGAGTAACAAAGACGAAAAGGGAAAAAAGCCCACACAACTTATAACTCTCTGTTTCCCTCCCTCTCTGCTCTCATTTGGCAAAACACAACTGAAATCATTTTTAAATGCCTGTGGAGAAAATAATGTGATCGTACTTATAAGTAAAAGGCATGAGCATGACTGTTAGGTATATGTATATAAGCGGCTTAGTGTTTAAAAGGACTCAAAAGAAAAGGGCTAAAATACTTCTCGGGAGGATTTCCAAGCTTTATTTCGTATGTAACTGGAATTTACCAACCACCACCAACACTACTACTACTAGTAGTAGTGGTAGTAGTACAACATAATATTGTGTACACGGATGAAATAGTCCCGAAACTCGAAACTGCTACTCTTTTGGGCCAGCTTGGGGTTGATACTAGTGGGGTTTTGATCTCAAGGATTTTCCAGATTTTCCACTAAAATAAAAAGAAAAAAAAAGTTTTGTATGTGGCGGTGGTAGAGTTAAAGGATACACACACACGTGCTTGTCCTTCCATTCTTTTTTATGTATTAACACAACAGGAGGAATTTTGCTTTCTTTCTTTCTTTCTTTTCATTTTATCCAGTCAATTCGAGAAAATATGTGCACCTACCACTACTGCTACCTATATACATACCTATGCATTTTACTAGCTTGTGTTGTATTTTCTTCTACCATGTCAAATGAGGATGTAGTACTGCGTAAAAAATGAAAAGGGTACATACCGCTACTATTGCCTGACAAGCATGTAATTTTTTTGTGAGGAGTTTTTCGTCTTTGTACGTGTCTTAATAATAATAATAATACAATTTTGAAAATTTAAGCTGACAAGCTCAAACGACAAGTTAAACCTTGGGAAACGGATGAAGTGGAGTAGTGAGTTTTTTGTAGGGAAAATGGAGTTAGGTAAAATAAGTAAAGTGCTGCCTTTTCCAAGTTGATGAGATAAAAGGAATGGGATATTAAATTCGTTTTTCGGTAGATTTCACATATTTTTTTTTATATTCTTGTTTATTCTCTTCCACGTTCCATGCCCATTTTATGATTACTACGATGACTTTGTTTAGCAGAAAATGGCGTTTCTTTGCCGCTACTGCTGCTGCTAGGCGTTTTGATACCGGGTAAAGCAGCAGTTTGCATGTGCGTGTGAGTTTTTATAGGAAATTAACAATAATTTCATATGCCATATTTTTCACATATTTAACAATATCATACTAGTATGTCTCAAATAACATACAAGCAAACATACACACACACCTCCTTGTTTAAAACGACAAACCAAAAAGACCGTTTGCAAAACTAGAAAAAGTGCCACCGCAAATATGACATTGTAACGACTTCACTAGAAAAAAAACAACGATATTTTGACACAAGGACGAACAAGCCATTTTAATATTTATATTTGCTTCAAATTTCATATAATAACGCACGGGCTCCTATATATCTTTATATCTGCCCTGTTTGTATGTTTTGTTTTCCCCCTCAAGTTGTTTTTGTGTTTGACGACATTTGAATGTAAAATACTGACGGGTGAGTTAATGCTGTACTGTTGTTATTATTATTTTTTTTATTACGTATTATATGTGGGTTTACTTTTCATCTTAGAACCGAATATGTATTTATAGGGAATTCTATCCATAATATCCAACTAGCAAACGGCAAAAGAGGAAAATTAGGCTGACATGAAGTTGACATTCATTTGACCTATTTTTTCTCCTTTGCAAGAAAATGCTGTGTTGTTATAGTATGTGAATGTATATTTGTTGTAGTGGTAGAGGTGGTGGTGGTGGTGTGCGGATGCATGTATATTTAGCTTAAAAAATATATAGGCAGCCAGTTTTGTAGGCAACCTGGCTTGTCTTCGTTTCTATATCCGTTTCATGTTGTTGTTTTCTTGTGGTGTTGTTAGAGTTCCGCTGCTTCTTCGGTTCTTGTTGTTCCGTATCTCTCGCTTTTTTATTATTACTTCATCCACACACGACATGGCACAAGAACAGCACACACGAATATTAGCTGTTCACATGCTACTGTGGATTTTTCTGCTCAATGTTCACAGCAAATTTACGAAACAAGAAGAAAAACGCCGTGAAGAAAGATGTAGGAGCCAAGAGTAAAAGTGATGTCATTCTAAAAGGTACATACCTTCACAATAATATACAATTTACTCGTATAAGTATGTACTTATCAGTATATTTGTGCGTGTGTGGGCATGCATAGGCACATTTTCTTGTGCCACCACCATCACCATCCACTAGACCGGAATAGGCTATTACTTGCCGCCAGGTTGGCTGGTTTGCTAGTTAGCTGTGCCGAAGTTGTTGTTGAGTTGATTTAAAATTGAGTTCCGTCATCCATACATGCTGTTATTGTACATGTTGCTGTGTGGGTACAAGAAAAAAAGTGTCAATGCCGCTTGCTATTTCCATCATCTCATCATCGCCAAAAATTTTCAGCCATGTTGCGTTTCTAGAACTGAATATGCTTTTTAATGGAACAAGGAGGAAAATATGGAAGGAGAGGAGAAAATCGAAAGGAAATTGAATTTAGAGTAAATAAAAGCAGCTTAAATTCATGACATGCTTTTGTGAGCACAGTTCAAATGCAGATGATGATGTAAGTAAACGCTTTCAAAACGTGAACAAGCTATGTACTCAGTTGATCAAGGTGACTGCTTTTTCAATACAGACAATGATAAACATATGAGGCATTCGATTTGAAATGAAAAGACAATGCTTCACAATGAGTTATTGTAATTGTAGGATTACAAATGAAAACTTCAATTTTCTCGTTTGTTTACCTTGTTTCACATTATTTTGAGAATGAAAGCCTTCTCTGTAAGAAAAGCAAGCACCACTATGGCACATTCTGAAAGGACTGTATATATTTTCAAAGCAAAGTTAAGAGAAAGAGAGAGAAAAAAGAATTATTCGTCCTGATGATCCCTGAATGGCATTTGAAGGATAAATTGCTATTTGTAGTCGAAATTGGAAAAAGAAAACGGGTATAAAGTGCTCCTTCATTTTGAACTAATATTAACTTTGTTTAGTTGTCTCTCTTTCTCCCTGAAAAAAAGAAGAGGAAGATGTTCTTTTGAGCTGACTGAGAATGTCGTATATTACGTCGTTATTATTTGATTCTTCTTATTACACCACCATATCACCCTAATTCTAGCATGCCGGTCCTGCCACTTCGTGTCATTTTCATTCTGAACACATTCTCGTCCTTCGTGTTTTTCTACTTTTTTCGTCTCTCTCTCTCTTTCTTTCTTTTCAGTCCAACAGTTCAAGCAAACTCAACACATTTCTTTCAGCATGCCATATGGCACGGTCACAGAAGACGAACAAGAAAAAAGAAAGTCGCAGTTAGTTAGCATTAGAAATATATATATCCGAGAGGAAAGAAAGAGGCAATGTTAAAGTTAAACCTGTAATAGTGGTAGTACTATCATCATACAGCTAGTAGCTTCTCAAAATGTTGCATCTTCTTTCTCTAACGCTCTACCAACTACCCCCGTTGTCTTTTGTGATAGTAAAATGCTCATTTTCGTTTCTCGTTTCCGTTGGGAGTAAAAATAAAAAAAGTGCTACTACTGGAATGTTGCTACCAAAGAGGAAGAAACCCAAAAAAGACGATGATAGCAGACACAGCAGACAAACGTGGTTTGGGTTGGTTGACTGCATAAAAAAGTACAAAAAAGTAACAACAACAACAGCATGCAGCAATAGCAGCAGCAGCAGCGATTGTGCGTTCCCTCTCTCTGCTTTCACTGACAAACAAAAAGTGAACGTTTTATTTTTACTTTTGTGCAATATTTATTTACATTTTGATGGGCATATTCTTTACCGAGAGAGCTGTATATAAAAGCTGTGTGCTGTTGGATGATTATGTATATAGTCCGTTTTGGTTTTGTTGTCTTTGTTTATTACAAAAAGGTTGTTTGGAAGAACTACTGCTAAAACAATTTTTTGACAGTCAAAGCTGGGTTTGATGTTGAGTGAAAAGGAAAAGACACTTTTTTTCTTTCATTTTATGCTCATAGTATATTTTTATGTCCCCTATTTTAGCCTATGGCGTCTGGTGGTCTACTACCTACAATTTTATTTTTTTGTTCTGCTGAGCTCTGCATTTAGATTCATGCACCTTCTGCCGCCTCTGGTGCTGGTGTAGCAAAAAAATATACCATAGCCATCATCATGCCAAATACACTACTTGAAAAAAAAAGAAAGTCTTGCTTGCGGAGAAAATAGAGTGTCCCTTCGAGGCACCCTGCATTATATGTATATGAATGTAACGCGTGTGGTGGTGGTATTAAAAAAAACTAGCACTTGACTTAACTTGACAGTATAGTATATAGTGAGAATTGTAAGCAAAAAAAATAAAGAGAGAAAAAAAAGTTTTTTTTCTTGAATATTCCGTTAGTAGTTTTAGTTTTGCTCTTTTGACTTGAAGTTTTGAGTGTCTCTTTTAGTTTTGTTTCTTTCTAGTTCTGCATAGGCAATCCTTGTAGTGTTTTTTTTCTGGTTGGAAAGAAAAAAAACCTAGCATTTCAGTTATATTCAATACAACGAATGGAAAAAAAGAAAGTTAAGTAAATGTACAATTTATGTTGAAGGTGATTTTAAATAACAAGAAAAAGGAAAGTATTATAGTGCTTGCATAAAAGGGAATTCCAAAAAAGGGCAATGAAATTAATATCTTCATTGAACCTTTGGTATAGATTGCTTTACCTTAAAAATTCATGAAAAAAAAGTCAGACCAAAAAAGATCAGTGAAAGTGGACAGCTTTATTGCAAGTGTATCTAGGTTTTTTTAGAAGTTGGCTTTTTAGTAAAGTAGTAAAGAAAAAAAATAAAAAAGGCACAATTTATTGACCTATATCATGTTGTAGCTGAAGAAAATTTTTAAATTCTGTTTGAAAATGGTAGCAAAGCAGTAATCTTTTTAAGAGGCAGTTGCTGGCTCATTTCGATTGCAATGAGGTCAACAAGACTACTACTACTGCTACTCGCTTTAGAGTACAGACTCTTAAAATACTCTCTTTTCGTTTTGGAATTTCAATGTGCTCAAGTGATAGATGTTGAATGAAGGACACAAAGATTGGATAATATGGTATATAGGTAGGTATATACACAAATTTAATATACCTACTACTATGCTGACTATGTGATTGCCCATATAAATTCTGCTTGAGATTTTTTTTTGCACATGGAATTGTGTAAATTTGTCTCCTTTTTCCATGCGCCCATCATCAACATATTTCTCATTTTTTGTGCTAATATCATTCCTCTCAATCACAATCAGTCACTCAAATACAACACACTACAGAAGAAAAACACAGACTGGATGAACGGCAGTAGTAGTAGTACAGCACATGGCATTTCCTTTATAGCGGTAAGGACCGCATTTCGGATCTGGGTACAGCAGATATAATAATAACAGTTCACTTCAAAATTGGACAAGTACATGGGATCCTACATCACATCCAAAAAACGAGAGAGAACCACTCAAGTACGCATTTCTCGCGACTGTCATTTTTTCCAGACCTTCGGTCCTTTCACATCCCATGATATGATATCACATTTCATGTCCCGTTCAATTTTCTTTTCTTGTGCAAAAAGCTCATCCTTACTTATTATTATTATTTCCTATCATTTTTTATCCCTTTATTGTGATGATGATGGTACATGGTCGTAAAAGGAATGTGCACATTTACATTTTTTTTTATACTACACACACTACACACACCACTGTAAAGTAGTGGAATAAAATGCCTTTTTCTCACATGATGAAACATAAAATTGCACACAAGTCCGTGCAAAATATGACATGGTGGTGGTGGTAAAGCTGAGTGCATCATCACCGTCGTCGTCATCACCAAAAAAGGTATAACATTGCAATAATAAATGCTTCACATCAAGAGGAGTGCCAAGAATTGTCTCCTCTTTCGTTCTCTCTCTCTCTCTCAGCAGGAATCTTCTTCCTTCCTTGTCCTTTCTCAAATTGTTCATTCTTATTCCCTGTTGCTGCAACTTCTTGTACACTTGTGTTGTCGTCAGTCAACAACGTCATGCACTCTTATCTGCAGAAGGAAAACCCATGGAAAACCAGCCAAACTGCTTGAATAATTTCATGTTGTTTTTACCTTCTTTCTTGCAATGCAGTAGTATATTTACCCAGCAGCCAATGTAATCCGCATGCATGCATACATGCATGTTGTTGTTTTTTCTTCTTTCCTGTTTCTTGGCTGGTTGCAGTAGTATATTTACCCAGCAGCCAATGTAATCCGCATGCATGCATACATGCATGTTGTTGTTTTTTCTTCTTTCCTGTTTCGTGGCTGGAACAGTTTGCAGTATGCTTATATAAATACGTTCATCTTCATCATTTCAATGAGAGGATAAGGTTATTTGTGTTGACTTTGAGATATGATATATAGATAGCATGCTTTTTTCATCATCATGCAACATGATCATGACCATACTCTCATACGCAACTGCAAAAGAATATATTATTTTCTTGAAGCATGCATTATTTGCTTAGGTATGTAGCAAAATATTTTAAAGTGTTTGCTGACTTGATATTGTTGTTGCAAGGAAAGAAAGCCGGCTCCAGTCACTGACTTGGCTAGTGAAAAAAAGTATTAAAAAACTAGAAAGTAGCATAACTAACTACCCAACGCAATATATATTTTTTATATACTTTTTAGCTTATCTCAGAACAAGCAGCATGCAGCAGCAGTTTTAGAAAGATTGTGATGTTGATAGAGATGATGAAGATGGAAAAGCAGGCAAACCAGAAATAATAACAAAAGGCAAAAAACAAGACTGGAAAAATATGAACAAGTCATTATCCGGTTCAATGCACAAGTATACGCGATTGGTATATATATGTACCTAGCTACAAATACGTTTCCTTTGTTGATACATACTCAAAGTCATCATCATTTTTCTCTGTTTTGTGAATGGCATATAACAAATAAGAGAAAAAGTGGGCATCATCATCCGCAACGACAACGTTTTACTAAAATTGTCGGGAATTTTTTCTCCCTTTTTCTCAGGAAACGTGCTTCATTTTTCAACAAAATATTTTTGTGCATAAAAATAAATTTCCCTCAAAGAGAAACAGGCATGTTGGCTACCTATACAAACAGATATTCCTATTTTTCATTATTATTATTGTTATTATAATAAATAAGCTGTAGCAAGTGTGTTTATGTATACGTATAGTAATGCAAAAAGAAGAGAGAAAGTACAACTTCATCCACTTTACTTTGTCCTTCCTCTACTTTTTTTCAGAATAAAGTAGAGAGGCGAGAGTAGTGGCAGTAAACAACGTTGCTTTGGTTCATTGGCTTTAACATTACCAGACGTTTACATGCCCGTGTCTGTACGGCTGCTTACTACTACTACTACAACAGCAGCAGCACAACTTTTATCTACCTACCACACATAACATCATCTCTGAAAGAAAAAAAGTTGTTTCTTTTTCTCAGGGAGAGAGATATGCGTAGGGAAAGCAGGAGGGAAAATAAAATAAATGTGTTGTAAATATAGGGCAATCATCCATCCGGTTTCTTCTACTTCCACTTTTGCTCTTCTTCTTCGTCTTCTTGCAACTTTGTGATCTTCCTCTTGTACAGCCAGTTTAATAAAGATAGCAGTAGTCCGTAGTAAAAAAGATTCTAGAGTGGGTGGTTAAACTACATTTACTACATGTTAAAATGCACGTCAAAGCAAAGCTATAAATTCCACTTTTTCTTGTCCTCTGTCAGGTTTGGGAGTACCAAAAACTCCTCCCGTAGGTTTCATATTAAAGTTGTGATGGAACAGAGGAAGAAAAAAGAAACTGTCTATCTATCACACTAAAATAACTTCTTGGAGTATATCTACGTACTCGGCGCAAACTACATACGTGCTTAAAAAAATAAAAACCGATATACTTAGTTGTTAGTTCGTTCGTGTTTTATACATTGCTGCAATTTCTATTTTCTATTTCGTACAAATAAGATTTTAGGCAGAAAACTGGAGACACTGCAGTAGTAGTAGTACCATCACCATGCATGACGTGGTGGTACGATGTCAGTCTATATAGTAGTAGTAACAGAATGATATACTCCTTCAGCAGCAACAACTTCTTGATCATCTCTTCTTTTTTTCAAGAAAAAGATATATTGTGTGTAAAGGTAAACCATTACAAAGGTTTTTTATTTGGTAGTATGTATGTTTTTTTAGAAAGAAAGAAATAAAGAATAAAAAAAAGTAAGAAACTTGAAAAGGAAGTGCTCAACGGAGCAAAACGCGTGTTTTCTTCCTCCCTTATTTTTTCCTTGACTGGGTGCGCTGCGAAAAGAGTTACATACCATGTCATCATCACCACCACCACGATCATCATCATGCCTCATTCCACATTACAACTACTTCTATACCAGTAGTCTGGTGACTTACTGACTCGCATTGCGGAACGATATGTATCTGTAGTTTTTTACTGACTTGAAATGCTGGTGCAAAAACGAAAAGGAAAATAGGCACACATTGCAATCAATGCGTAAAGTATAAATACAGTATTATATATGCACATACACGCCCCAGCGTTTACAAAAAACGCTTTTAAAATTTATTTCCATTAATGTACTTCTTTCTGGAAAATAAATTTCTTAATGTAACTTTGTATTAAGACAAAAGATATTTTAGCGTAATGGAAGAATGGTGATGGCAGTGGCGATTATCGACAATGTGATAAGTGGCATGGAACATCACGAAAAATCACTGTCGCAAATATAATAATTTCGATTTCTACTGCTGTCACGGTCTGAAGTCTAAAGGGCGGTTCTATATTCTCAGTCTCATTCTACGTTTCGTATTATGATGTGTAATTTGGAAATTATGTGTATGCGTGAGCACAAGTTTTTTTTATTATTTAGGCCATGCAGATAATAATAGTAGCTATAGTCCACCCCCACCAACAACATACTATTACTCCATTATTGGAACGTACATTCGGAACAAAATGCTTTTTGTAGCCTTGTGAGAACCATGTCGATCATGCACACGCGTTTCTATACAGTAAAGCGCCAGAGTCACGACGAGTTTCGGCTGTGTTATAATGTAATTTTCTCTTTAAGAAAATTCCAGGGAGAATTAAGCCATCCCATTTATCTAGCACGCGGCAGCTTTGTATATTATGTGTTCCCTTTCATTTCCTACTATTTTCGAAAAAAAAGTTCAATAATAAATAATTATTTCCTGTGAGGACGTATACGTACGTAGTCGCCAAGTATATAGTGTCAGCTGAAGCTGAACAATTGACGATAGGGTTGGGTAGGCTTTCCATGTTACGCAATATATTCAGGTCATCCATTATTATCGTCATTCTACTTTTACTTATTATGTAGATCACAAATCACAACAAGTCTCACTCACCACTCCAGCACAGCTAAACCAGCCGTTGAGCAATTCTCATTGTTTTCTCCATGCGTTTAACCTAAAAAAAAGAGAATTCGACAAGAGCAGCAAAACTAGTAAAAAAAGATTATACGTATGTATGCATGGTCAAAATGACCTTTTTTCTTCTTCGGCTACATACTTGTGTGGTTAGTGACCTGAAAAAATATGGTAAAAAGGAACAAGTACCTACATTATCTGAAAAAGTGCTCTAGAACGGCCACAACTAGTGAATTTCTACTCACAGCCAAGATTTTCCCCTTTTCTTTTCTTGCCAGCTCTCACCCATGACACGAGCCAAGATTTTCATGTAATAATGACTACCCACCACACCACTACTACTACTGCCGCCACCGTATTATTACGATCATCCATTATTATTATTATTTTCCATAAAATCAAGTCTCAAGAATCGTAAGAAGAGGAACATGCGGAAATGAATAATGAAAAGTTTACGAGTATCTTATCACTATCATCATCATATAGCGCCGCCGCGCCGTATTACCATCAAAGCTGCTGATGCTGCCTTGTTGGATGAATAGTGAGATGATGATAATCATGTAATAACCTATCAGCAGCGAATTACATGATATCATATCATATAATGAAATCTTCACTTTTCTTCATAAATATTCAATACATTATCAATGTTGCAAAGAGCTTACCTTGTGCATGTGCGCTTCAAATCAAATCATCATTATCGTGATCGGCATCATCAAAAAAATGAGTAGTAGCAAGATAACAGATTTGATATTATTATTACACAGCTTTTTCCTACAATATTATTATGATTGGCTTGGCTGGGGCTTACCCATCATGGCAATGGAGCTGAAAATCGGCTAGAAAAGAAGAAGGGGGTCTCGCGTCGTTTGAATTCTTTAACATGAAAATGAAAACGTCCTTGTATCACAAAAAAACGCAAGAAAAAGAAGAAAAAGGAGTACTTGATGCTATCATCATAAAAAGGGATTTTTATAGGGTCTCGAGATATTATTTTTATTATTCGCATCGCCATTTAGAATTCTTGGGGAAAAAGCTTAATATGCTCTGCAATAATATTATTGTGCTGCTCTGGTATGTCTACTCTGCACAAGCACTATTTTCATTCAATCATCATTCATGCATACATTATGATGCTTTGTATGGAGAAAGTTTTGCATTACTTTTTTTTAGTAGAATTGGAAAAGTTGTGTACGAAAATATGTGTGTGGATCTGTGTATGTTACGGAGGCTTTTAGGGTGATCTGCTACAAAAGTGAAAACATTTTTGGAATAAAAAGAATAGAAATGTAAGAGTAATATATTTAAAAGTACATGATTCCTGTTTTGGTTCTGGCACTAGTGGTGTGTGGTGGTGGCTTCTCTTTCGCTTGGATGGACTTCTTTTTTTCCCAGATATTTCCAGAGTAGACTTCACATGTCATGACCTCTCTCTGGTGACTTTCACTTTGCCTTGGAATGGCATGAATGAATGGTCCTATCTGGTCTGACCACTAGGCCAAGCTTGGTTAATGGAAATGATATTATAGGTACACACGTATACATGCATGTGTAGGCAGACGATAACCTATAAAGATATGTACACTCTACTTCCGTTTGTTGGAAAATGGAAAATGTACCACGTTTGGTTACAAAAAGAAGCTGTCTCCTCCTCCTCCACTACCACCACCAACACCACTTTTAATATTAGTAGGCATATGTGAAGGAGCAAGGGGTTGAGAACGTGATTTGGATTGAACATTGTAATGTCATATGGCATGATAGAGAAAATGAATTCAGAAAGTCATGCATGCATGCTTGCATACGGGAAAGTGAGAAGTATGTATTATCCAGTCAACCAGTATGCACATGTTGCAGGCGATTCTGTGGAAACTTTCTCTTTTCCATTGGCAAAACGAGCGTGGAATTACTGCCACCATACCGCCACCATCATCATCATCACGGACAGCAAGGCAAAAGAAAAAAAAGTCACATCCGCTTTTATACAATGCTAAAATTAGAGTCATGTACATTAAAAGATAATATGTGCATGTGTACTAATGAAAATACATGATAATTTCAATGTAAGTGAATGTAAATGCAAATTTATCTATTCTTTAGCAGCAATAATAATGGAGAAAACGGTCATAATATGAAATGAGCCTGCATTATTCACTAGGAAAGTTGGACCCATTCTAAGGGTTAAAACTGCAAATAATTTTCTTCTCCTGTTCTCCTTCCCTTCCTTCTTTGCTACTCACTAGAACTAGACACAGTTATAAATAAAAGCGAACAGCAGCAGCAGTAGCAGGAGCATAATAATAATATTATGTGCACGTTTTCTCCTGCTGCTGACATGTACCATATTACCAGTTTGTTTGTCTATAATGTCTATTTATGTATATATCTACATATAAACTATGCCCATTATAATATACCTTACTTTTTGTTTCTCTTCTCTACGCAAGAATTCCTGCTAATAATAATAATAACGATAATATTATTTTACAGAAACCCTCTGTCTCCTTTTGTTGCATGAATTAAGCTCTTTTTCAGCCTGGCTGCTTGTAGCTGATCTGAAATGTGATATTGTTCACATCAATTACCTATTCTCAGAGAAGAGCACAGCAAAAACTGCTATCGCGTTTCTTCAGTAGACCATATTATTATTACTCTCCCGAGTCATTAATATACCATATCACGCGTTTATTAGTAGATTGCTAGCAGAGAAGCATATTATTGAAAGAAGCACAGAGAAACACTGAAGATTAAAAACGGAATGTTTATATTGGTTGCATGCAAAGGAAAGATATATTTAATGAGCAAAAGGGAAAACTTTCCTGAAACTGATGTGTGTCTGTGTGTGTGTATGTGTGTGGTGTTTGTTGGGGATAGATAGACAGCCTATAATACCTTTAGGATCGTGTGTATTCCCCGTTGCGGTGTTATATGGTGTGGGTATAATAAAATTTGATCTGATCTGATCACTGATCTGATCACTATAGGCCATTCAATTTGAATGGAAAAGAACACTATATTATTGTTGTGCTGCTTACAGTGGGTTAGTGCATTTACCTACTTGTCTGTATTATATGGATATTCCGTACTATTTGTGTAGACATAACACCAGAGAACTCACATGAGCTTTTTAATCGGTTTCTCTTGTAGTAGAAAAAAAGGATATGGCACGATGGCGTGTGTTTTTTTGTCAATCCTTTAGGGATTTTCACGTGCCTGGTAAATTTTTAGTGAAAAGGTGTGTGTGTGTATTATGTATATTATGCATACGAAAGAGGTATATGCATGCTAGGAAAAAAATCCATACAACTGGATACAATCTATATGCTCAGCATATGAAAGTAATGTAAAGTTACTCCCCAGTAGAAGAAAGTTGTACAATAAAAAAGTAAATGATGATTGAAGTAATGAGTTCCAAAAAGAAGAAAAAAAATATTAGTGAAGGCAAATGAAACACAGATAAAGTAGAATACTGCACGCACGGTTTATTAGACATTTACATATGTTCTTTTGTACTACCTACATATTCCTTTCCTATACTTTGCTAACTGTAGTTGTTGGTCAGGTATAAGAAAATATATACCATCTTGATTTCTTTAGTTTTGTAAGAAAAATGCCGACTGTCGATGTAAATGTACTAGGTAGGTAATAGCTAAGTAGTATGTTGAATGTGTAAGGAAAAAAAGAGTAAAAGCCAACACAGCCCCCAGATTTTTATTTATTCTGACATGTCATGACATTTGCCTGCCAAACCAGTAAAACAAACTGGACATGAGGGGGAAAACTACGACGAGACATGATTTTGTAAACACATACGCTCACGAAAAGAACATTTTGCATCTTGCGACCTGACGAAAGAAAAAAGAACGTAAAAAATGTTTTCAGTAAAAATGCAGTTTTCGTGTTTGCTTTTTTGTTGTGCTTGTACCGAATGGAGCAAAGTTTATTTTGTACAGAAGACTTACAAGTACAATTGCATCAGCAGTATTTTCTCTCATTCTCTTTCTCCCTCTCTTCACCGTTGTCGTAGGATAAAAATAATTCCATAAAACATGATTTCCGGGATGTTATGTAGTGCTGTGGCTAGCCTGAACGGGACAATGGAATATATTATAAGATGAGGGGTTGCCGGTTGCATTTGTTTGACTTTGAAAGAAAAATCAATCGTCCTTGATCATGAAACTTTTTTTCCCTCAAACAACCTTATCAACAACACCATAAACCTTTTTATTTTATTTTGAATAGCTTTATTTTCATTTTTTTGTTGCAGCAATCGCATCGCATGATTAATATTTTTACGATGACTGGATGTATTATTGCACCTGGCGGGGATTGTTGGGCAATAGGTTTTATTATACAGTAGTAGAATAGAAAAAAATCGTTCCAAAATCATAACCATCAAAAGATTGAGTCATACTGTATTCAAATCACAGTGACTGTGACCGACTGTGAATACATA
>JAHZMT010002042.1:0-11650 GCA_027743785.1 Sinhomidia bicolor | reverse complement strand
TGCTGAGGAAAGGAAAAGTTCCCACAATCAAAGAAGTCGAATGGGACCAATTCATAAGTCATATAAAATAAGAGTTCTCCTGGGTAAAATATAAATAATGAAAATGATAAATGTTCATCCCCATATTTACAGGTCTACTCAATTATGTTAGAGGATGCATGTAGAATGAGGTTTGTTCGAGTAAAAGATTTGATAACTCTGCTCACGTTTCGATCGCAAGTTAGGTACGTGTCACTTATTAATGCAATTGTAAGTTTTTGAAACAAAAGCCTCATTATTATTGGTATGCAAACATCATTTGTATAATTTGAAACCGATCCTGTTTTTATACAATAGGTTAATGTATTTGTATTTGTCATGCAGGTTTAAGTATATTAAATATGAATGCCTTGAGTGAGATTGCTATTTTATTATTTATATTTTCAATAGTATGTATATTTATGCCTTCGTCTTCACTGGATATCTTTTAAATCTTAAATACAGTGAGATAGAAAAGGGGGATGAAATCGATCGACCAACCCACTATCTACTGGCACACATCCATCCATCCCTTTAGATTTTACAGGAAAAGAGCGCTATTGAGTATAAAAGATTGGTAAACAATAACATCAAATTCAGGATGAAAGGTAGCGGTCTCAAGAAGAAGTTGATTGTTATAAATTGTGTTGAGACCAGATTACCCGGTTCTAAATATTTGTTTTTAAGTATGAGATACGTGTGTTTGACATGGAACTTTATTTGTTGTTTGCTTTTGAGGTTCATTGTACCCGAAACACACTACTGTGCTTAAAATTTTACTTTCCAGAGTGTAAACAACATCATCCATGCACGTCGCTATATCTATATAGTAATGTAGTGTAGTGAATATACTTACGTACCTATAGCGGCTTTTAAAATGTCACAGTTATTCTTAAGAAGCTACACAATGGCTTGCCATGAAAGACAAACAGAGCAGAAATGTGCTCCCTAGAAAATTATATACAACTTCACACCCTCCTGGTTTTTTACAAACCCAAATTCTAGGAATCGGAGTAGCCAGTAAATTATAATGAAAATGTCCTACAATATGAAACTTATGTATTTTTAGACAACAAATCAGTTTATTGTCGGTACTGGATAAAATAAAATATAAATATTTGTACATCCTTCGTACAAAACATTTGGACAATATCAAAAATCACTTTACATTAATTTTTGCATTGTACAATTTACAAAAGGTGACCACTAATGGAATTCTGGAAAAGAGAAATTTATAATACAGTAGATTTTGCGTGTTGGACATTCGTTGTAGATAAAGCAGAAAAGAAGAGCAAGGATCAGAAAATAGGGTTTTAAAGTATCATGTAAAATAAACGATGATGTTATGTTATGACTATGTATTAATCAGATATCAGATCATTTAGTACAAACTCATGTAATTTAAAACTGCGTAACCTCCAAACCTACATTTTGCATATTGAGTTTCATAACTTGGAAAATAGAATGAATAGTAGTATTCCTACGACTAGTCATGAACATGATCATGGAAGAACGTACTATGAATCGTTTCATTCGTGCAACTTGATAACAGATAAAGGGAAGCTACATTCGGTAATTGGTAATTCTAATAAATAACACAGCAAAAAAAATATTGAATATTCTATACAAAACTTGTAGTAAAATTGGACGTGTTTCTTGAATCTCAGCATATCCATTTTATGAATTTAGAAGTTCCAACTTAGAACATGTCTGCTAATCGCACAAATCAAAACATTAGATTTTATGGACATAGCATTTATGCAGATTTGGCAAAACGAGTAAATAAATAATCTGGCTTAGCACCTTTCTTCTTTTGTCGGTCATTTATTTATATTAAATTATGCTCATGCATACTCAATCAAATATTACGGGTATGCTCACTTTCATTGTTGCACAAAAATCATATTTTTTTCATTTTTCCCCAGTTTTATTCTATTCGTCCCTATATAAACTCATATAGGTATTCATTTCGCATAAACATATCCATTCTGCTTTGTACTGCCATACGATCTTTCTCCACCAACTCGTTTTTTAAACCAAAATATGCTCTTCCTTTTCCCGTTCCACCATCCTCATCCATGCACATCTACCTTTCATTCTTTATCCCACAGCGAAAATCTCATTTTTCCTTCTTTTTTTAGCATGCTTTTTCGTTTCACTCTTGTGAATTTGATAATACTGTTGGTAGTTGAGCTGCTCATGCTGGTAGTTTATGGTGGAAATAAATGTATTTTAAAAAGCATAAAGAACCAATAGCTCCGAGCCATTTTCGATAACTAGGTATAAACATACTTGTGTTGTGTACATGTCCGTATGTATTATAATATTTGAAATCATAAACCAGCAGCAGCATTAGTTTTCTTATCTACCAAATTTCATTATACATGCAGTCAGTAGTAGTGTTATGCAACAATAGTATTATTTCATATAACAAAATGTTGGTTAAATGTGAATGAATAGAAGGGGAGAAAGTCGTCTCTGGCTGGCTTGAGAATATACAAAACTACAATAAGAGTAGTTGGTGGAGCGCATCTTCTTTTATTCTTTGCAAATAAATGGTTGAGTTGATGAATAGAATAGACGGAGGAGAAAGCTGGCAGGTAAAGCCAATCTCACATGTACCTCCCATAATAATAGAAATGTTTACAAATCTGGCTGAATGCTATGCTGGTGAGTGGTGGTGGTGGTGGGTGGTGATGGTGAGAGTAAAGAGCACTTTACTTTGGGGAGATACAAAGACAAGTAAGGAAGTTGGAAGCTGCACAAAATGCTGCAAAGGATAAATAATATACGTAAAAAGTTGGTTAAAATATAGTTTATTCGAAAATAATATTAAAGCAAAAAGCAACAGGAAAGAGTAGATCCTGGTGAATGCATCATGCTACTACTACCTTGATGTAAATATAGGCACTGTAATTTCGTAGAATGGGGAAGTCTTTTATCAACATGGTTTTGATACGGGTTTTAGTAACAGTGAGTATGGCATTTGTATGAATTGAGTGATATTCGGTTACAATACAAACACGTTACGTTGTTCTTGGGAAATCACAGCGATTTGGTACAGTAGTAGTGCAGTGTGGGAAAAGGTGAAAGTAAAAGTTGAAACTGGGTTTGAAGTATGTGCCATGTGCCTGGAAGCAGAATACCAGTAGAACAAGGCCTTATAAAGAATTTAAAGCACAAAAACTAAGAAAAAGAGGTTAAGGATGCCTGGCTGCTTCCGTACATGATATAATACTCCTTTTCCATTATAATAACACCTAAACAGTAATCAACGTCATTATAACAATCATCCAGCAGAATTATTGTGATCAGTTTACATTACAAAAGTAAATGTTGCAAATAGTAAGCACGGAATGTGAGCATCAAAAATACGCTGATAATGAGATAATAATAATCATCATGTAAATTTATTCCACTATTTTTGCACTTTAAAGAGGATATAGATTTCTCACTTTTCGTAAAGAATAAGCGGATAAAACTTGAGCGAAAATTCTCCATGTGCATCTGCATAAACATCGCACATTTTTGGAGACTTAAAGCTTCACACAAAGCAAACAACAAAGAGGGTTAGGTACATAGGTAAATAAATAAAAAAGAACAGGAATGCATGTAGAGGAATGAGATGTCTGTGTTTGTGTTTGAGTACAATTATCATTATGAGGACTTGATGACGCCGATCTAAACTGGTTAAGTAAACGCCAAAGGCCAGGAATGTATTTTGTCGTTTTAAAAAAAGTAACGATCTTGTGTATACGAGTACAAATAAAAATAAGTAATAGATGAGTAATGTACTACATGGGTGTATATTTTTATTATAAATCATGAGTCATGACCTAGTTGAAACAGACGCCTATACACTTTTATGTTTTTATTACCATGCTGGAAAAAGGAGACAAAGGGTTTTTGTAGGTGGTGTAGTTCAAGTCAAGTTTGCAAACTTAGAACAAAACGAGAAAAAGAACACACAAGCTTTACTTTTGTGTAGTTATCCCAGACGAGATTAAAATAATTTTAAAAACAATGAAATAAAAGAAAAAACAATTCTTTCGAAGTTTTTCAAAGGGCAAGCCATTACTGTAGACTAAAGATTGAAACTACTGCGAAAAGGATCACAAGAAAAATAGTAGAGCGGAAAGTACAGTAAAGAATTTATTTTTATTGTTGTAAATCCAATTTATGGATGGCATGCGTGACTTGAAAATGAACGAATGAATGATCAAGAGTACGAAATTTTGTAAATTAATTTTGAGCAGTCCAATTCTACACAGTTCTGTCTGGAGTAGTGTTAGTCTTTGCTTTCGATCAAGTTCAGTCAGCCTCGAATAATTACTTGAGAGATGTGAAAACCTGCAGATTGGAGAAAATAATAATATATCCAAATTAGATTTGAAAGTCAATTAAAAGAAGCTAACTAGCAGCAGCACTCAAACCAAGTTATTGAAAAGTGCATTAAAGCTATAGCTTGTGTAATAATTTAATACTACGAAACAAATATACATACCTTGAAATAAAGTTTCTTTTTAAAGAGAATTATTTCAATTACTATAAAAATGTTCGTAGGGATATTAAAAAGGTAAAAAAAAGTTTTGAGAAAGAAATGAAAATGGTAAAGATATTGTGTAACTTTCAATTTTGCTCTGCCAGCAAACTTTTAATTTGATCGTAATCCGGTCCTATATTGACAATGCACATAATATGTAATACGTACATTTAGTCCTCACGAAAAGTTGTACATGCATGTTCATGTGTGAGTGCACATGCTTAAGAACAAGTTCATACTTTGACTTTCATGTTTACAATGGAAAGTTTTGGGGATGTTAGAAATTAAAGTACAAAGTAGTAGGATAGAATTAAAATCCACCAAGTTCAAAATAAAAATGTTTGTTAACTTTATTCATAAAATCAAGGCCAAGTTCAGTTCATCTTGAAGAACTCAACACCCAAAATAGGAAACTGTATGCCAATGTAATTATTATATTTCATTGTAATAATGCAGAAAATAGTACTACTGGGGTAAGCCTCCATTTAGTAAGTTGACCAATTTGTACCCAGCGGAGGTAAATTGTATCCTACAGAAGGTGGGTTGTGTCATATAAAATGCAACATTTATCAAGAAACTTTTCATATTTCTGAAGTAGATTCTGGTTTTTTACCCACAAGGTTAGAGGTTAGATTAAGTTTGTTTGGTTTAGGTTAGATTCAATATTATAACAGGTAATAATTTTTTAGACTCTACATGAAAGTTTGTAAAGTTGCCTTCATAAGGCACCCCTTAAACGTTAGCTTACTCCAAGTGCAAGTTCCGTCTAAGTGTATTAGACACGTTCTAAACCGTTGTCTCTTTATTATTTTCAAATAGGTATCACGGCGAGTAAAAAATTGTACAATTCCTTAATCAACTTATCTGTTGTTTCTGTGTACTTGTGTATTCAAATTACTTTTAAGACACCAAAAATTGCAGTTTACTAACTTTCGCCTTTTCGTTCGTTATATTTGATAGTGGTTCATTAGTATTAGAATAGTTTTTAAATAAACCTTTGTATACCGCTGACTGAGCTTTCCAAATGTATAGTTGTAATTGAACTTCTAGTAAACTTTTTCTTTCAAAGCTTGTACATACGTTTGTAGAATAATTCATTCCTAAACCTAGGTATTTTTTACAGACAAGTATAATAATTCAGGCTAACATCATATTATATGTAGATAAGTACACTTTTTTTGGAAATTCTACTTCCATTCTCCGTAAATTAATACCTGTTTGTGTTGACATATATGTATGTAGTAGAATTCATGTCGTTTATTATTGCCATCAACATTCAAAGTACATGTGCGTGCGCTATCACTATGATAATGATAATGAGGAAGCGTCTACATTTACTTTCGCTGAATTATGTTTTCTGCGTTTGAAGTATAGAAGCCAACAACACAAGAAAATGTTAGCTCACAGATGATAATGATAGCGCAGTAAAAGAAGTCACTTGAATGAAAACGTACCCACGTTTCCAAATCCTACTTGTATTTCCTACGGGATGAGTGCCTTGTCAAAAAGATGAATAATAGAACTTTCCTAGAAATCTCTGTAATATTTTTTATTTTCATCTACCTAACAAGCTTAAGCTTTTCCAGAAGTAAGTATACTGCTGTAAAATATTGTTCTAGAATCAACGTTCCTCTCTATCCTCAAAGCTCTCTTTCTTATTTTACGTTTTAAAATACAATGGGTTCAATTTCACGTGTCTGTTTTTCTCGTATTTTCAGTTTCTAGCATTGACTTGACAAGAACAAAAAAAAGCTTTAATTTTTTAGTACAAATAAAGTGCTCTCTTACACGACAAGATGCAAGGTCGTCCTTTCCCTCGTTTACAGCCGTGGCTGCCCCTTTAAACTGAACAATGTCGTCCTTCTCAGCGTACTCTGAATTGTCATTAGTAAAAGACTTTTCCTCTGCATTGCGTATTCGAATCTTTCCTCCTGTCATTTTTGCAACCTGTTGGTGGTCGTTAGATAACGAAGAAAAATATACCAGTCACTTGGTCCAATAATTCATTTTTTGCAATGCGCCTCAGATATTTTTGTTGCCAAAAAGCCTTCTTACATTGCCTGGTTTAAATGCGTGAGTTCCTCCCGGAGGAATTTTGACAGAGTTGAAGCTCTTCTGATTCACATTTTCTGGAATAAGAGGCCCCTTCTTGATTATCACAAAGTTTTTCGACATGTTTCGAGTCAGCTTCTTACCTTTCTCTAAGCACTGAAAATTTGGACGTTAAAAGCTAATGTTATTATTTCTAATTTTGAATTTTGTAAACGTGTCGTTTTAATTTTTAAAATCGCCTAATGGAATGGATATAAAGACGGAGATATACAGTACGCATTCTTTCTTCGTGTTTCCATGTTGCATGCCAAGTAAAGCTCTAAAACCATTATAAAACAGGCCCCTTGTACTATCATCGACTCCACCGACTCCGCCACTTGAAAAAGGAACTTTATTATAAATTCTTTATTTTGTATTTGAAAACTTGTATGTTTTCTCTTTTTTATCATAATAGAAAATAAGTATATTATTCAAGTTTACCTTGTCTCTTATTTATTTATTTATTTATGCAAATTAATATCTGATATTTTTTCGAGCAAGCGATCAAGCTGGTTTGTTTTTAAAAACAGCATAGAAAACAAAAATAAAATAAATGCTTTAACAGTTTT
This sequence comes from Sinhomidia bicolor, assembly GCA_027743785.1. Classification (NCBI taxonomy): domain Eukaryota; kingdom Metazoa; phylum Arthropoda; class Collembola; order Entomobryomorpha; family Entomobryidae; genus Sinhomidia; species Sinhomidia bicolor. The sequence continues at coordinate 4,429 of JAHZMT010002042.1, read as the reverse complement.
TAAATCAAGCTGTATTAAGCGTTTGCAATTTAGTTTTTATTTAATTAAAACTTCCTGCTGTGTTTTCACTTCCACCTAGTCATTGCTCTGTTTCGTTTCAATTGTACAATGGAACACTTGATCAGTTGACAAGTAATCAGATGCGATGAAAAAAAGACTTTTATTCTATCGGCAGGTAGTTCTCATTTACTTTCTCTAGCAAAGACAAAGAAATACAAGAAAGCCAAACAGAAGGTGGTTGGTTCTGTGTGCATACCTATATACCTAACAATAAGTATAATATACCTAAAAACATGTCAATAGGATGCTTTTCTAACAACCACACTGTTTTTTGTTTGTGATATGATAGCGTCATTATTTTCGCAAATGGATCTGTGCTATAGAGAAATTATAAAAAGAAAACCAATTTAAATTTCCAAATGAATAACGCTTTCTTCCTTTTCCAGTGCATTACAGATTTAATTTACAACCAGCTCAATATCTAGTAGTGCCTTACTTATCACTTTCTTTCATTGATTTCCGCTTTTGTCAAATTAAGTTTGCTTTCAGATGTACTCTACATGCTTGCATGGTTTGGCTGCAATGAAAGCAAAGTAAACAACTGAAACGTGTGCAGAGAAAGTGAAAACGTACACACAGCTTACCTTTCACTTTTGTAGTAGGAAAGACACATGTACATGCAAAGCTGTATATCAGCGTCAGTTCTGCTGCCTTGATTGCTATTCCACTAAAGAATCAAGCATTCCTTCACGTTAATACAGCCTTTTATTTACATTTTCAAGATTCTCACGTTGGAAGCATGTTACGTTCAGAGTCTAGAGAAACCAGGAAATATTACTTGTGACTTTTATGACTTTATTCAGGCAGTAAAATTGTGTATTTTACGTGGCGTATGAGAAGCGAACAAAGAGGAATTTTGAAATTGAGACCCGTATGGATTACAAGTTTTTGCCTTGTGGACGGAAGTTTAAGATTGGAAAATTAAGCGGATTCAATATTAAAAGTTTTACTTTGTTGAACAAAGTATGTATAATGCAGGTAGGTACACACATGCTGCTCGATTTCTTTGCTGGTAAATTATCAAGTTACCTACCCAGTTTATGCTTTTCTAGCGATTTCCAGTTCGTTTATTCTTTAAACTTATTCTAGTCTGTTGTGGGAGGACTGGGAATGGAGAAGCAAGTAGTAACGAAGTGAAAAGAATCGTACACAGAAACAAGAGACAATATAAATTAAAACAACACGCAACGCATGAGAGAAGAAGGAAAATTCGGTTGTTTGTATGTATGATACGTGCAAACGGATGCCCTCTGGAGAATTGACATTAACAGATGCGATGCAACTTGACTTTGATTACTTTCTCTTCTTTTCTCGTTCAATGACCGTTGGTTGGTAGAAAGTGCATTTAGAAAAGTAACGGCTAATTTCAAGGCGAAGACTGGAGAAAAGGCATTATAATTATAAATAGTGTATCGAGCGCAATAAATATCCGGCTAATGTTTATCCTCTTACAAGTACTGCCGACCAAACCGCCATTGCCAGCGGCGGCAGTTTATTGTTGTGATTGAGTCGGAATAATACACACATCTGTATGTAGAAACACAAGAGAGTAATGTACAGAAAAGCAGAGATAGAAAGTGAAGACTTTTACGATTATTGCTTTGGAATAAGATTTCAAGGAACAAGTTAGATTGAATTCTCGTAAATAACAAAATGTTAGCGGAGAACACATGAGCATGTAAGAATTAAATTGACAAGGGGAATTGGAGATTTTGGAGATGCTTGAAAATCTAATAATGAAATGAATATACCCACAAAACGTAATATTGATAAAGAGAACGTTTCGCAATATACAATGAACATCATGGTATAAATACTGTTATTAGTACATTTAAACACCTTGCATCATGCAATATAACCGCCTCCTCATCTATCCTTTTAACTTTATACATTATACAGATACCTATGTATAAATTGATGTGTAATAAAAAGGCTTTGTTTATATAAATCTTGTCTGTCTTACTATTTCAGGTTGCAGAAAAAACAGCAATATAAAAAAACCGACAGCAATTCGATAAAAACCGAAGTATAAATTTAGTTTTATTATTTGAGTAAATATCATAAATTGCTATATACTTTCAACTAGTTTATTGCTAGTAAACTCACTCAACTTTTAAAGCTAAACAAAAACACAAACATTTTATAAACAAAAAAATGATAATTATTTTCGTCATATGTGAAAAGTAGCTCCTGATGTTTTCTCTTTTGCAATAAGAATAGTAGTATTGTTGCATTGTCCTACTCCTCATTAGCTTTAATTACGATGTTGCAATAATTATTAGCTGTGAAATATGTACTATTTTTCATAAAATGTTGACACAGTAAATGTTTAAAAAAATTCTTCGGGAGCTACCAATTTTGAATTCTAATTAATATAAATAATTGCATAATTAACAACAGCTCAGTTTTGAAACAATGTATCCCAACGTTGCCTCCAATTTCATGAGGACTTTCGTCAGTCCACAGCCATCACTTGCAACAAATAATGGCAACGGAGTTAACAGGATTGCCGGAGGAATTTCCTATGATGATGAAAATAGCAATGCAGACTACAGTATAAATGAAGGAAAGGGAGAGGGTGGTCATCATGTTAACATAACAGCATTATTTGCTTGCAAATTTCCCAACATTCCAATTACAAAGTCAGAAACAGCTGCTAACGATATATCAGGGTTTCTTCTTGGTTCCCATCATAATGACCATCAAAGTAGTGGCGATGATACAACAGGCAGTCCGTCTTCTTCCTACAATGGTGCTGAATGGGAAGGCACAGGAAATCATGATGATTGGACATTTGGAGGCGCAGCAAAACACCCGGGCGCCGGTGAAGATGATTTCAACACTAACTACAACAATTATCGTTCGGGTAGTCAGTATGATAATTTGTCAAATAAGCGTTTTAGCAAACTTTATGAAGTTCTACGAGAGTTTTCAGCTAATGATGTCGATGATGGCGGAGGAGGAGGAGGAAACGGAACACCAAGTAACTTTTGTCCGCGAGATTATGATGACCTTCTTTGCTGGCCTAAGACTACCGTTGGGGAAATTGCCACACTACCGTGTTTCGATAAGTCTGCATGGGATAACTTACAATGTGTCAGGTGAGTTGGTTCTCAACAAAAAATTGTTACATAATAATCGCATTAGCAAAAATGTAAAAGACAAAGAAAATCATAAAAAAATATTAGTTGCAAACCAGGATTATTATATTTGACAATGGAATGCAATTTATTTCTCTTGTACACACACAACTACACACAGTACTACACTGCATATTTTAAAGTACTAAGAAAATGTTGACAACACTTGAATTGAGACATCAGAAATAATTGTCTTTTTTCAGTATAAGGGTTTTTACGAGTACACACAATAATTTGCTTTTCTAAATGCTTTCGNACACAACTACACACAGTACTACACTGCATATTTTAAAGTACTAAGAAAATGTTGACAACACTTGAATTGAGACATCAGAAATAATTGTCTTTTTTCAGTATAAGGGTTTTTACGAGTACACACAATAATTTGCTTTTCTAAATGCTTTCGGTTTGATCCATTTGCCATTTGAGATGACTTTTTGTGAAAGGAGATGTCAATTATTTTATCTTTCAGTAAAAAGTGATTTCTCCGGCATTTGACAAAAAATATTGTACGGGACTCGAGATTTATATAAAGTATATAAATTCAAATATAATTAGATCCATGTAGCACAATATACTCCAAGTCATTACACAACAAAAAAGTGTATACCTACTTGTTATAAACAAGTGTGCATCGTCCGTCAGTCTCAGTCCCTGTTTCCCTAAGCTAAGCTGACAAGTTTATGTATATTCACCCAATCACATTGCTATTAATTGAAAAAAGGAGGTTGCGAGGAACGTGACATGAAATGAGAGAACCAGGATATAAAAAGACCTTCTACAAAGGTTTCTTCTAAAACAAACAAAATCATCAATCAATCATTTTAAACATGCCTACATTACACACAGCACAGCTCTTCTACAAACATCTACATAAGCAAATAATTTTATGCTGACACTATCACAAAATATAAACAACCTTCAAACAAATCTTGCTTTGTAGCTAGTTAGCTAATCATAGGATAAATAAATAAGGTTTTATTTCAACAGTAACCAAAGCAGTAACAGTGGTGTTTATATGATTATTATACGTCTATATATACTGGTTTGTATAACGGCCAACTGCAAATGTTAAACACCAGAAACCTCACAAAAAAGCAGCAAAGTTTTATTTAAATAAATGAGAATAGGTTCATCAAAGATAAAAAACCGTCTTTAATGCTGTAGCTACCCCCAAACACCGGAGATGAAAGTCTGCCATGTTTACTACTGCACAAATAATGCTTGTT
>JAHZMT010002041.1:0-32280 GCA_027743785.1 Sinhomidia bicolor | reverse complement strand
ACACACAGTCAAACCTTTTTTAATTTTTGTGTTAAATGAACAATTTTTTTTCTCTGCAAGTCTTTTGTTCTGAATGCCGTTAATTGCGTAATAGTACGTTATCCTAATTCAATTACTTTTGTACAAAGTATACTGTTTATTTATCTCTAATTGCAGTCAGCAGCAGCAGTACCACTTTTTATGCCAAGCAGGCATCATCATTATCATCCTCACATAAAAATAATAAATGTTTGCAGAAGCAGTAGCTCATGCAGAGGTGATGTTAAAAGTTTCCTTATCATCATCCTTCATGTTTTATGATGTTACTACTCTTGTTTTTCTACGTGTACACACATCAGCGTCGTATATAAACGTCTTTGTCTTTTGAATGTTGTGTGTGCGAAATCAATCTTAAGCTGCAACCGTATATCTCTAGAATTTAGACAGGATAACCATCACCATGGTGTGGTGGCGATGGCGAGCGAGAGAGAGAGAGGGAGAGAGAATGTGAAACAGATTCCGACATTAATGTAGATGAGGATGATTTACGTTACAAATTTGAACACATAAAGTAGTGACAGGGGATTCTCTTTGAGATGGGATCGGACACCGGTCTGCTAATAGCACCGGTGGTGATGGTGGTAGTTTTGTTTTTTTTGCGAAAAAAATAATAACAAAGTCGCCGTTCCAAATGAAAGAGATGATTGAGATGAAGGAAAAAAACGTGTAAAGCCTTCTTTCTGTTATTTGCATTTGTTGCTGTGTGTTTGCTACATCGGATAATCTTTCAAGTTTTGTATTTGCGGTAGTAAAAAATATCTTTTTTAACTGATCATCAACTTAAGTCAAGCTTTCTGTAACTTTTTTTTCTACAAATACATACGCACAACAAGACCCACACAACTGAGCGAGAGAGTAGAATTTTCTTTGCCTTTTTTACTCTTGGTCATGGTTCTCTGACTGGGATTCACCTGTTGTCTGTGATATGATATAATGTAGAATGACAGGACATGACAGGGGCTCATGAAATTAAATTGAATCAACCAGCATCTTCCACTACTACTTCTACTACCAGCTCGTCTCCTTTTTATCAAATTTTACGAGGATGAACATGATGATGATTCCGTAGAGAAGAAAAAAAATATAAGTAATCTGGTTTTTTATTTGATATATTTTTTTTCCTTTTCTTTCTGCCAAGTGCCAACCACCAACCCTTTTTTTCGTATTGGAATTGCTTGAAATTTGTATCAGTTGTTAGTTGGTGATATACATTTATTTGTTACAATTTGGCATTTAATATATACACATAAAACATTATAATATATTATTATTGTTGTTGTAAGATTTGCTTTTACGGTAGCGTAACGAGAGATAGACCATAGCATTAAATTCACTGTTTGGCATGCTTTACGACGCGATTAGATTATACAGCACCATGCCATGCCTCATTAATTTGCCTTCCACACTTACACAATCAAGTTTCCTTACTTTATCTGCTTACCACCACCGGTACTGATACCTACATGGTTGCTTGTACGAAAACTGCTTTCTTTTTTTCAATTAGGCTGTTTCTCTGTGAATGACAGTTATTATAGACGGTTTCACAGACCCTTTTTTCTATCTTTCTTTGATTGAACAATTGCAAGTTGTATTTAAAAGTTGTCGGATAAATTGCTCGTTAACCGGTTGATAGTCGGTGAGACACATTTTTTCTTACAATGTTTACTTCCATTTCAGCGTAAAAACCCCTTCCGATTCTTTGAATCCATTTTGTATAAAATACGTGACTTGTAAGAACTCGTGTAGCTTCATCATGAATGAAATATAATATTACATTATTGGTGTTTTCAGATAGTTTTCCACGAATTATTTTGAAGTTGAAATGTGCTTTTGATTTTTGTTGCTTTTGTTACATTTACTTGTGCTTGCTTAACTGTATGACTAAAGCAATTAAATGCGTGGTCGGATGAAGTATTCTCAGAGCACTTAAATGGGTTTCCATGTAATCCCTTTTTGCTAATTTGATGTACTCTTTATTTTTTTTACAGAACCCAAGACACCAGAAGATCTGAGCAGCCCCACCTCTGACGAGAATTTCAACTTTAATTTTAGTTTAGTGGATAAAAAATTCAGTCATTTCACGCATCATCTTCATCATCATCACCATCATAATCCTCATCTGCATCACCATCACAGTAGTGCACGGAGTAGCAGTAATCATCATCATAATAATAATAATAACAGCAGTAGTACCTTTTTGGCCCATACAAAAATTAAGGATCCGTCATTGTAAGTAATTCGTTACCCAGAGACTTTTAAAAGAAAAAGAATATACATATATTGAATTAGTTTTTTAAAAACTTTGCATTCAAACAAATTAGGTGTATATTACTTTATTTTGCAGCCTGGTATCTTATTATTCTTCCAGACTATTTTCCAAAAAGACGTCTCTTAGTCACCCGTCATTACACCACCTCAGCCATGTATCAAACGGGTCCGGCCACACAACAAATGGGAAACGGGCGGGAAGTTGTGGTGACCACAGGAAAGAGCTGACTACATCCCCTGGACCCTCCACTCCCACTTCAGCAAGCTCAACAAGCCCAATTCTCAACAATAACCTTAGTTCGGGCAACAGTAGTAGTAGTAATAACCCTTCGAGTGAGTCAAACGAATCCCTCCGACGGCGCAAAGTGCACAAATGTGATTTCCAAGGGTGTGAAAAAGTATACACGAAGAGCTCTCATCTTAAAGCTCATAAACGAACGCATACAGGTAAACAACAACATAATTAAATATACTAATAATTAATGGATTTTTAAAAAATCTCATTTGGCAGCAGTCACCCTGAACAATTTTTTTCTATTTTATCTAATTAAACATTTAAGATTTTTTTAAATCGTAAACATTTGCCAAAAACTGTTCAGCTTTCCATCTGATTGTTTCTTTCAACGATTTATAAACAACATTGCATTCTTATCATCAACAACATTGGTACAGCATATTATTAGTCAATTATATTTTCCAATGAAATTCCGCAGTTGTTTGTCAAGCAAAAGGGTTTGGCGATTGTCCGCAATTTTCTAGGCATAATCTTTGGCAAACAAAGTACAAAAATAGGAATAATATGTCCGTACCTAAAAATACATGCTTTTGTTTGTCACTAACTTTGTCAACGACAACAATGCTCAGTGCTTTGATTATCGTAATATTTCTTTGATTGTTGTTTATTGTTGTTGTTGTTTGTTTGTTATTAGCAGTGTGTCATATATGCCATGCCCAGTTTGTTATATTTTGCATTTTTTTTTCAAACAACTAAGTCAAAAGATGCAACATTGTTGGATGTTTTTTTGTCAACCAGTTTTTGTTGTTGTTGCTTGCAGTATTTTTTTAAAAATTGCCTTTTTGTAGCCTCTTTTGTCGGCAGAGAGCGGTGTCTTTACGTGGACATGTACAAGATGTGGTCTCCCACCATCGTCAACTTTTCAAAATGTTTAACGTGTTTTATAAAGTGGCATCGGCATCATGTAGATATCTGTTCAGTTTAGAGGAAGAGGAATGTAGTAACAGCAAACAATGTATCAGCAACAGTCTTGCTTTGTGCAAATACACACAGGCAGATGCAGATACACAAACAAAACTTTTGAAGCAAGAACGCAAAATTTAGCATAAATTTACTCACCACGACGACATTGATGTCCACTGTCCACTCTAGTTATTGCTTGAAATCCCATTCTTATGCAATTTTATTTTTGCAAAAGTTTTTTTTGTTGGGAGTTGAATTTCCTTTCGCATATTTACAATCACAATAATCAGCATTGCATTATCATGATTTTGCTTCCGAAGAGGCAAACAAGAAACTGATTTAGCAGTAACGAATACACAAACCACGCCGACTTTAAGTTTGTGGATTAAGAAGAAGGATTAGTGTTCTTCTTTAAGATTAGGGAAATGTAGACTGAATTAATTGATTATGCGAAAGCAAGTGTACACGCCGCCCTGACCACACCGCTTACTCTTGTAGATAAGACTGTTGAGTTGGAAAACTGCCGTGTATTGTGCATAATTATGTAAATTTTGAAACTCCATACTAGACGTTAGGTTGAACAGATGAAATAAAAAATGACATGAGTTTCACAATGCCCCAAATGAATGAGCGAACAGAGTCTAACATTTTGTCGTTTTTTCCTGTGATTTTTTTTAAAGGTGAAAAGCCATATCAATGCACCTGGGAGGGATGCACATGGAAGTTTGCGAGATCTGATGAACTCACTCGCCATTTTCGAAAGCACACAGGACAGAAGCCATTCAAATGCCACTTGTGTCAACGTTCCTTCTCCCGCTCGGATCACCTATCATTGCACATGAAACGTCATTGACAAGTCAAAAAATAATAATAATTATCATCGTAGTTGATAAAAATTATTATCATTATTGTTATGTGTAACTATATACCTAGCTATATACTATAACGTGCATAATATATTAAAACGGTTATTGATTGTTGTAAACATATATATTACTTCATTATGAATTACCTATGTAACAAAATAAGAATCAGATTTATATCAGTACAGTAAGTAAGGCATTTGGAAAGCTAAGAATTCTAATTGTTTAATATATAATAGAGACATTTACAAGGTCCGTTAAAATCCATGTCAAATATATTTAACTAAAATACTGTTTCTAATTGTAAGTAAGAATAGCAATTTTATTCCTAGTACGTATTATTTAATCTAAATTATCATAATCTCGTCGAGCTGTCTTGTTCGTATTATTATAATCCAACAAGTTCCTCCGTGTGAAGGATATACATACAAGTTTTTTTCGTTGATTTTTTCTTCTCATCTTGTCCACCTCTCCGAATAACAATTTCGGTCTTCGGTTTTATACACCTGCATAATAATATGTAACATTAATAATAATAAATGTATCTCTAATTATTATTACAATTGTAGTTTGCAGTTATGTAGCGTGTTATACATACAGAAGCCAATATTTTAAAGAGAACCCATTACTATTTTATATGTAATTATTACTATTATTATTATTATCGCTTTACTCACAACAACATCGGCAATGATTTACCAAAACGTAAAAGTTTTACTCGGACTACTAGTAGCTTTAACTTTCTGTCTAGTTTTAAGCAAGCTATGAAATATAATTACTAGAGAATTTGCTGTAAGAAAATATTATGACATTATTGCCGTTAGAAACGGCAATTCTGTTATTCTTATATATCGTAAGTATATTAAGTAGTAAATATTTTTCGTATTTGTAGCTAAGCACGTTGATTAAGCGCGACCTTTTTGTTTGACACGTCTTTTTTCAATGGTAGTGATGATTACTAGTAATGAAAATAAGTACGCACAAAATCAAATTTAGAAACAACAAATTACGAATATAACCAATATCTGTATTCTCCTTTTTCCTGCACAATCCTCCCGACCCGACCAAACCAATTATTAGAATTTAGTAATTTAATATTTAATTCAAGTCTACTCAAAACATACATACCTACATAAATATAAGCTATTACTACTACTACTACTACTACTATATCATTCTAGACGTTGTACTTGTTCTTTATGTCTGTAAAAAGAAATAAGAAATGGTATAGAAAAATAGTAAGGCAACTTAAATTATACGTACTATGTGTCAAGCTTCTGGACAACAATCAATGAGTTAGTTATACATATAATATTTCGCAATTACCTTAGAAAAAAACTTAACAAATATTGTAAATACTTTAGTTTTATTTGTGATTTCTGTTTGTTCGGATTCCAAAAAACAGTTCCAATGATATATACACATATACACACACAAGCGCGTTGAAGCAGAATACTTTCATGGTGTCGTGTCTAATGAAGTGACATCGACGTGATACTACATCGTACATAAATATAACCTTCTACTGATAGTTTATAAAGAAAGTCTGTGGTTTTCTCAGTTTAAGGCAATTTAAAGAAAACCATTCTATTCTCAATATTTCCACAACTTGTTTATTTGCTAGTTTTTAGTTAGTGTGTAAATGCTGGTTAGATTATATGATTAGATATGAGGACGCTACATTTTCGTTATTTTCTATTTTTCTACATTTTTTTCTACTGACATTTTCCTGATTTTTACGAACCACTTTTTTGTTCTACCGTGTTTTTTTGGAGTCATGAACAGTTTAGTGTTTTCAATGCATATTTGCTATAATAGAACATCAATCTTTGTAGAAAAGGCAGTATTAGGGATTACAATGGATAATCATTTTAGATTGTCAAATCTTAAAGTATCCACAATTTGTATTTCTGTTGTTTGATCAAAAGTATTTTTTTTCGCAAATTAATGCTTCTAGGAATATCCTTTCCGTCCATTTTTTACCTCACCAATTTACAGAAAGATGTGAAACTGCGTCAAAAATACTTAAAACAATTTCAAAGGTCCATGGTTGGTTGAGGCGAATTGCCCGTGAATTTACATATGACGAAAGACTGTTTGGTGCTTAGAAAAACCATTTTTGAACTTTGATTATGTATGCGACCGACTTTAATGATGGTATTCAAAGATTGAAAACACAGCGAAAGAGAATTAAAAGAAGAAAGCATGCGGATTGTGCTACTGACTTTGTCCAGGAATTTTTCTAAACCACATTTTTCTAAAGTAAACATTGTATATTCTGCTCTAAAAAAATTGACCAAATTTTCCTAATCAAAAGCATAGACATCAAAATTATTATTGTGTTTTAAATGGTAAATGCTTATATTGTTACAGGGTTCTATTTATCTCTTCTTGAATCAATGGAATTTTTGGCAGCCCCGTGTGGCATTCTGCGTTAATAGACACCTGTATAAAATTGATTCATATAGTATGATTTTCAGGTGAGATGACAGACATGCATAAAAAGTAGACAACAACGAGAAACGTTTTTTTTTTGCAAATTTTCAAATTACGACGATACGTTTTATTTCAATTCTTAATATACGAAATAGAATTCCGAATTACACTGTAAAATATGTAGTTAGTATTTAAACGTTTCGTTTTACAAACATGTTCGCCCGACACTTTATTTTTTTCAGATTTTCAAAATGTATATAGTATTTAGCTATCATTACCAATTTATCATTATCATCAGTATTTGTTACTTGTTTCATGTATTCAAGTATGTATACATTTTTTTCTAGTTCATACATCATAAAAAGTACTAACCGTAAGTACTTTAATTATCAATAAGGGATTATTTGTGAGCAATGGGAACAAAGAGAAAACTGCTTCCAACTTCAAGTATACATTAGTACAAGTACACTATCGCACCGTCACAAGGAACATATTTTTCCCCGTATTAAAGAAAAAAAATTACAATTTCTAGAAGAAAGTCTACTTGAAATATAATAATAATAGTAATAATAATAATAATAATACGATATGAACAGCACTGTAATAATCCTTTCATTACTCAATCGTGTTTTGTCTTTTTTTTCATATAAACGTACAACATAATATTTATAAGGCATACTGGGAAGAATGATCATATTTCCAAAACAAACATTATGTTCTTTTTTTTAAACTTAATATTTTTTTGCATCATATTATTTCATGATTAAATTTCACTTGTTTGACACAATATATTATTATTATTATGCGTATTATATGACACTGACGTAACAGTGATATTAATACTAAATTGTATTTATTATCTATGTTTAAATGACATGTGATAGCTTTTTTCACTCAACGGAAAAATCCGGGTTGAAGATTGGTATTTTTTGGTAAGAGTTATTTGAGATGCTTTATATTCATGCTATATAGTAAGTATAAGAAACCTGTTCAAACGAAAATAAAAGGTTTGTTTGTGATGATATCTTTTTTTGTGTTATTTGTGCACTTCAAAAGTTGTTACCATTTTGAGGTATCGCATAGTAGTAGTAATAGGAGGAGTAGTAGTAGTATCACATTAAAATCGTACTAATTTTGTTTCCGTTCAAACCGGCATTACTGCGTGATGGCAGCCTGTCAGTGACATTACCAGCGGTGCCCAATCCAACAGAAGTGCTGGATACAGTGCTGGCTCTAATTGTATTGTTTTCAAAGGAAACTTGATTGCTAGAATGATCACTATTGTCATCACTGTCTTCATCAAGAGATGGAATTCCATGACTAGATGAGCGATCATCAGCGGACTCTCTAGTAGAATGAAGTCCAGCAGAATGTTTGACAAGTCGTTCCCGAGATGAGATTCCATAATACCTACTTTCTTCAGTTAATACACTTCTTTCATCGTACTCATCTACTGACCTGAGAGTACTTTCTCGCATGTGGTATCCGGCTGCAGAGCTGGACTGTGTTGCGTCATTTGACCAGCCGTTTTCCATGACGCTGCTGAAATAGTTGGCACCTCCAATGACGTATTTGGCTGCAATGTCTGTCACCTGTGGAGGGACAGGCGGACAGATTGCTCCCTTGCTGGAGATTTTGGCAAGCTTTTGCATAGTCAGCACACAGCTAAGAAGTGTTTGAATATCTTTTCTAAGCTCAGCCTTTTCCTGCTTCAATTTGGAGATTTCAGAGTTTTGACGCTGTATGAGTTCGCCCAGAATTGGATGACTTTCACCCGTGGGCGATGTCTCCCGACTTTCTTCAGTTTGCACCAATTTGTTTTCTAGGGAAACAGGCAACTTGTGATTGCTCAATTTTAGTGGCAACTGAGGAGCACTGGATTCACTGAGAAAGGCACTAAATGCTTCATCGTTCATTACGGAATATTCTACTGCGTACGTGAGCATTTGCTTGTCCCATTCAGAATCTATCACCTGTAGAGCAGCAATAATTAATGTATAAAAAGGCAAATTAAAGCGGTTCGAGTGGAAAACATGAGAAAATTCAATATGATGCTTTAAACCCAGCAACAATTACCTTTCTTAAGTAGCGATCCAACTTATCGGAAGTGATCTGTGTTACAACAGTCTTAAAGCAGTCCATGACCTGTTCCAGTCCATTACATTGCATCAGTTGTTTTCTATTATCCAAAATAATGGCAAGGGCAAATTTGGCTATCACATCAACACCATGTAGCATCACAAGATCTGGAAATTTTCATGTAAAAATTTTCACATATTAATACGAATTTTTTAATGAATTTTATTGAGGAACAGTTGAACTTGTATGTGTATAGTCATTATGTAGTTACCCAGCACGCGAGCAGCAAATCCAACGGGAAATTGGGATGCAAACATTGTAAGAAACCATGGGGCCGCATAAAGACTGGGAAGCACGTCATTATGATAGAGCAAAAGCTGAATATCCGGATCTTGGTCATGAATGAGTCGTGTAAGCTGATACAGTTTAACCTATCGCGTTACAACAAAGATGCAAAAGTAATTTTTAAATAAATACGCATATATAATTAGTCAGCAGAAAAATGAATTTCTCGCGTAATTAATCACCTGAAGTCCCAACATGTCCGGTTTGTAGTGTTCACGGGCTCCAAGCGTGAACATTAAATACTTTAAAACGTTAAAGGCGTCATCTTCCTCATACTGAAATTAAACAGAGCATGTAAGTTGATAGTCTTTGTCACTATAGCGTTCAGTTTGATGATGGCCTCTATGAAAATGCTTTGTACCAACTTACATGCATGAGAAGTAATCCAGCAACAAAACTTAAACCTTGGCAATAACCTACATCAGTGTCCAGCAAAGAATAAGCCTTCAAAATGTTAAAAAGAGCAAGTTGGCCGGATCCCAAAGGGCTGCTAAAATAAGCATGAGACGGAAACGTTCGTCCTGTAAATTTTGGAAAAGATATAGCAATAAATGTCAAAAACTTTAATGGTAAATGAAACAAAAAATGCCAAGTGTTATGTGGGCAACTTTCACCAGTCAAAATTATAACCATCTTCTCTGAAATATTTAAAGTATTAAAATCATTTTCCTGGTATGCATACCTAAATCAATTAAAATGGCATGTTGTTGTGACGTTAGCTGCCGAAGTAACTGCTCATAAGGTACATCGAGATTTATGTGGCTGTAGCTGGAAGCATTTGGTAGGTCACCTGCCAACTTTCTTTGTTGAATGAAAAACTGCCATACTTGCCCCCGCTTTTGCTTTGGAATACCTATATGAACAAAAGCAAAGAATTCGATATAGACGTTTAAAAAAAATAAAATGGGTTATGTGAAATAACTATTCGATTTAGCAAAAAATAAAATGTGCACCTCTAAGAATAGCTGAATTCAATAGCTGAATGTCACATCTCTGAGCAAGATTGGATTGAGCTTGGCTCATAATCAGGTCCCATGTATCATTTGCTTCTTCGTCACAAGTTCCAAGTTCTGGGTAGGATAGCTTGAGCCTTTTCACGTCTGCCTCTTGCTGTTTGGCTATATGATGATATGAATGAAGACAATACGGTATACGGTAAACACAAGTGAACTCAAGCAACAGGTCATACGTAGGTACATACAACTAAAGTATGTACATATGTACATACATTAAAGTAATTTATAGTTGATACAAACATCCGTTTGACTAACCTTTGAGTCTGAGATTCTGTTTTTCCATACGAATCAAGATTATCTGCTGGTTAATAGCAGACTTCCATAGTTCCCTTATTTCTTTCCTTGTACGCTTTGGTCGGAAACTACCAACCCTAGAGGAAACTGGCGTACTGGGAGGATAGGTGACAGGAGTACCCCTTCCCGTTGTCTCTGGTGTACTTGGCGAAACAACTCTTTTGAATATTGCATGGCGCCACGAACCTGAGCGCCTTACATTTTTTCCCGAAGACGCTTCCGGCGAGGACTTGTTTTGAGAGCCAACTTTTAAGAATCTACCCATAAAAAGACAAGTGACTTACGATATTTAAATCTTCAAACAAAATGCATAGACGGATATGCAAGTTTCCAAGGCTCAACTACTCCAGCACTTACATGTTCATCATTGGGCTATGCTGCTTTTGCTCTTTGGAACCCATGTTTCTTGGTGACGGAATGGAAAGGCTGGATTCACCATTGCCTCCCCTGGAAAAAAACGTTGGGGTTTTTGGCTCCCTGGGTGACAGTGGTGACACCGCTAAACCCTGTGATGTCCTTCGACTGTTACGAATTTCGCACCTTATCTTTTCACCTGTTAGAGCTCCAACGGTCGATGATCTTGGCCGTCGCGAAATATTCTCCAACGGTGAATCACTAACTACCATAGAATACCAACCATCCTCCTCGTTGTTATTACCAGCACCAGAACTGCCACCACTATACTGTTGTTCGCCAGGTGATTTCGTTACTGGACTAGTAGCTCGTCCTATTGCACCTCCTGAGGGATTTCCACATATCTCCTAATAATAATCAAATAAGAATCACACCAGAGCATTAGCAAGGCAGAGTCAAACCAAATGTATCATATTATCCCTACAACGTCCAAGAACGACCAAAGTTTCTATCATTGCTCAGTAATCATGTTCATGAAAAAAGTTTTTTTTTCAGTGTGCATCCTGCGCCTTCCTGTATGTGCACACATATTCATATAATCGCATTAATAAACAAAATACATGGGAGCTTCAAACGCACAGAGACCAGGTAGGCACATCATCAAGCTCACACGTTTATTATTATTACCTGTGTATAATATGCTGCTTCAAAGTTTGTTACTAGTACATCATCATGAAATAATGCTTTTATACTTCCCAAAAAAATAACCCTATGTTCATTTTTGTTGTACGTTAACAAAGACGACATGTAGCAGCATGAGAAGGTACAAAACTCCTCACTGAACAAAAATGAGCAAACATTTTCAACGAAACATAGATACATACATGCATGGACAGATTAGAGAGCGAGAGAGACATGGCCACATATATTACAGGTAAACAGAAGATACATTGATGCGTATATCCTCTAACGAAAAAAAAGCTTACCCAAAAAATTTATTTAAGGTGAGAGCTAGAGCTGTCTTATATACAAGTGAACCGCTATAAAGCTTGCTTCTTTGTAAAGTAAGTAGAATTTGAAAAAAAAAACGAAATAAGCAAGTTTTAATCCGTGTCTGTTATCGCTATACACTGCTGCTACTTACTACTACTACTAGCGACTTTCTGACAAGCAGGAGCTCTAGCCAACAACAACAGGCTCTGCAGGTGCAACTTGTAAATTCCTTATACACCTGTGTACCTGTGTACGAGTCCAGATAGCTTGTATGCACATAATACGTATAGGTAAGCCTATATATAATATTATCTATAATACCTAAACTCGCTTTTTCAGATTCCGTGTATGCGTGCTTAACTCTTCTTGACTCTAATTTTTTTTTTATCGTCATTAGTTTTAGATACCGAGTTAGAGTGCAGAGATTGGTCTAAAGAATAAATAGGTACAAAAAAACGTACACAACCTTGTTGGTTAAAACAAAAATTAAATGCACAATTTTTTGCATCTTGTACTCTTGCCATCTTTTTTTTTGTTTGGCATGTTGTGCTGAGTTATTTTGCATAATATTCACTTTGTTTAGGCTGCATGAATTACAGTGCAACTAAAAGACAAGTTCACATAATGTATGGAAACCTACGTCCACATTCGCATGTTAAATAATTATTTTGGCAGTAATAATGATATAATAATGATGATGACCATTCGTAGGCTACTCTTAAAACCGTGTCACTATTTACTTACTTGCTTACTTACTGACAACGAGTAGCAAGCTGTATAAATATATGATTTTATGGTCAATAATAGGCAAATAGCTGCATGATTATTTTATCAAAACCACGTAAATAATTTGGCGTTTGCTCCACTTCACAAATCTAGCACTTGAAGTATATATTTAAAATGACCAAAATGCTTATAATAAGAAACGATGTGCTATTAACTCAAGTAGCATTTCTACTTTGACAAGTGGTAGCGGTCATGGCTTGTGATGAAAGAAGCGGAAATTCTTTTTGGCGTAGGTATTAGAAAAAATATATATGTACATATATTGCAACAAACAACTGAATTTAGTACACCTCCAAGTATAACACGCTAATAGGTATTTAAATATTTTTATGTAAGTTTACTTTTGCACATACCTTGCTAACTGGTGTAGAATAATGCGGAAGACTAGACTCCCTTGATGGTCCCACTGGAATACCGTCTCGTCCCTTCCGTTTGATTAAATGGTCAAATGAGTTGGTAATTGAACGCTTAGCTTTCATCAGAATCGCTCCACCGCCGAGATACTGACTGAGAAACTCGTGTCTGTTTCCAATAAAACATAGCAAAATGTTATGTATATTTTTTTGTGCGCAAAGTTTGTTAAATAAACAAAAAAATATATATTATTGGTAGGGTAGTCTGTGTCTAACGACGAAAGCATCATGTATTATTATTATTATTACTATTATATAAAAGCTGTCAAGTCAAGTCGTTTTGCAATTTATGCATGTGCTTAAAAATGTTAACAGACGTATACAAATGAAAGTATGTAATAACATGATCATTATTATTATTAAGTATTATTATATGTATGTTATATACAATTTGAATGATTTCACTATAAACTGCTTACATCAATGGTGTCAAACAAAGCAAATAAGCACAACACACACACACACACACACACAAACACAAAACTCTTCTCTGATTCACTATTGTGCTACCACTACTGATTGACATCAAATACGATTCATAATATGATGAACTCATGCAACCTTCAACAGATGCATGCCATGCAGCGCAGTGCAAACTCCATTTACTTTAGTTATTGACCACAAAGTTATTTATAAGCAAGTGGTATTTGTGTGTATAATAAAAAAAATATGATCAAAGCATTGATTGTGGCATTTTGGCATATTATTATATCGGTCGGTCGGTAGTAGTAGTAGTAGTAGTAATGGTGTACACAATGTGAATATACGTGAAGCACGTCAAAGTCAAGTAAAACTGTAACCGTGTTTTGTATATTAAACTTGTATTGATAATATTTATTCTCTTGCACACAGATCTCGTTCAATACTATATTTATTTATTTATCATTCCCTAAATATATCTCTCTCTCTCGCGTTTCTAATGAAACCAGTAAAAAAAAGTTCAAACTAGAGACAAATTTAAAATCACTACTTCTGTGTATGTGTGTAAGTGTACCGATGATACTACAAAAGTGAGGAGGATTTCAAACTTTTTTTCCACAAAAAAAATGCGAGCAATGAGTCAACAAGTCAAGTTTAGCATTATTTACCTATACACACATAATAATAATGACACAATAACACAACTTTAACTTTAGGTATAATTTTTCATAGTGAAACCTGATATGCAAAATGGAAATGGGATGTGGAGAGAGACCGGCTTTGATAAACGGTTAAACAATTTTGCTATATCATGCTGATCAACTTTTTAAAAATGCATTTGCTAAAATGAATACCAAAAAACAGACAAATTGAAAGAAAAAAATTCGTTGTAATGCTCAAAAAAATACAATACAAACTTACGTCGGTTCCATCCTCATCATCATCCTCATCATCATCCTCATCATCATCATCCTCATCATCATCCTCATATATATTTTCATTAAATAAAACTTGTTCTGGTTCAGTTAACAGCAAAATTATTATCACTATAGCTACAGATATTACTTGAAAACACCACAGGTGAATGACACACATATTTCTACAATAGTAATAATTAATAAACAAAACAATCGAAAATTAACCCACTTTTACAACCAAAATTAAATTGTAGCCGTTTAATTTAAAAAAATACATATACACACGTATATAAACTACTAGCAAAAATGTATTCATAACGTACTGGTTTTATGATTTATTAAAGTAAAATAACGTTTTTCTACTCGACTGGCATCGTCAAACATTTGAAGAAGAATGGAAATGATTTAGCAGATACACACTTAAAATAATCTTTGCAAATTGTACCATGACATTTCTTTGCGTACATTTCATCACTACTAGAAAGTACAATTTAGGCCTGGCCTTCACTTTGGCTTTAGAGTGCTCGGATTTCTCGCCAACCGTTAAAAACAAATTTGATTTTGTTTATTACTGCATAATATCTCCTCATAATACTGATGTTCGCAGATTCGTTGGTAATAAAAAATACATTTAGTTTGCTAAAGCATTAAAGTTCCAAAAAGAATTTCTTGTATTAACCCGATGCTGAATTCAGCAGAGCTGAACTTTTCAACATGATGATGACTTACCCGAGAGCACATAATAGAGGTAAAATATTAATGATTCATCCTTGCAATTGTCGTCGATAAAATGCACTTATTTACCAGTAAACTATTATCTCTTTGTGTATGCAAATACTGGAAAAAGTGATTCATGTCAAATGCTACGTGTATATAGAACGTCGTAATTGACGCAGTCTAATAATACCGGACGATGACAAATAGAGAAAAAAATATATAAATTATTGCGTTGCTGCTGTTATTATATGACATTCAAATCATGTTAATTCGCAAAAGCAGACATACATAAAGTTTTTTTTAAAGTATTGAATAGGTATACATAATCTGTAAAAAGAGTCAGAGCAACAGCAATAAAAATATTTCCGAGTCTTATATTTCAACCCATGTTATCTTAATATCCGATAAAACTATGGAACTAAACCGTGCGTCCTTTTTGGCAACCCTGACGTAATGAAAGAGTCTAGCAACAACTTCCAATTATGTATAGCTGGTAAATTAATATATTCTTATATTACCCCTACTGCTTACCAATGTCTGTACTAGTAGTAGTGCTGTGACTGCCTGACATTTTCTTACAATATTTGACAACTACAACGACATGCAAATAACATACCTACTTATTATAACTGCACTCACTACATTGTATATTATTTTTGTCATCATGAGTTAGCAGACAGCATAAAGCATAATATTGTCGTTTTCATGATCTCATATTAATATTTTTGTCCAAGGGAAAATGCAATAAAGAGAGAGAGAGACAGATATACAAACGCAAGACTAAGACTATATTTATCCATGGTAAAAAATACAAAAATATTTTTTTGCGCACCTGTTTTCCGCTGTGTCGTGAATATGCTTGGCTTGCTTGCTCTCACAATGAGCACGCAATAGCATCATGAGTAATTCATTTTGCTCTTGTGTTGTTTGCGGCTCAGCTCCATGAAATTTTGCCAAAATATTTTGGCGATCTTCATCAGGTAACCCATTTATATTTCTAAGGATACATGCTTGGGTTCTTTCATCACAAGGGATTCCTGTAGAGAGGAGAGGAGAAAAAAACATATGGAATATGGTTTCTTTATGTCTGGGTTTTTTATGATTCATACTTTTTTTGATGAACTCGTGTAAGTAAAAAAGTAAAAAATTCACTGAACATTATCATGAATGAAATCTGACAAGCTTTTTAAGAAATAACTCGCACGGTACTTACTCTTGCTCCATACAAAGGAATTGCATTTAAGTGGGCAAGAGAAAGAAAAAGGAGTAATAATAATAATAATAATATTGTATGGCTTACCGTCAATATCGTTGCACAACTGCTTGTACCATACCATAGGACAGTGATCACAGGATTGGATCTGTCGCTCTTTTCTTGGATTCTCATGGTGCACGTTGTAGGCTTGTTGCAATACTGTAGAAAAAGGAGGCACAGAGAGAGACAAAGAAATGATTCATTACAATTTTCCAAAACATGCCATGGGGTGTGTGTATAGATAAATAAATTATAATGATGATGACTATATGCACTTTTTGGAAATATACTTATTATAAGCCATGATACTGCGTGCTGATTTTATTTTGTATTATTAAAACATGTTTTCCATAGCCCTTTTATTATTTCAACATGTATATTAAAATAACCTTTGCATTTTATACCTTTCAGTAAGCTATAATAATAATAATAATATTTTAATATCAGTGCAGCATTCCGCTAGCGCATGCATCTCCTTTAAAAAAATTTGTGTTCAACCACAGACGCAGTTTTACGATTCTATTTCTGCTAAACAAAATAGGCTTTCGATTTCAAGTTGATGACAAGAGTGAGCGAGCATATGTATGTAGCCACGAGCAAATTAAACTTCCGACCGACCGACTGTATTTTGGCTCAGATCAAAACACAGATGTTGAAATGGCAGCAGCGCAGCGTATAGATTGTATATAGGAGTAGTCTAGGGTGCCTATATCAGCCCATTTAAAAACCAGAAGTAGGGCAACGAACTAATCGCTTCATTTCCTGACAAGGTAAAAAATAACTATTTAAATAGCTTTTTAAAAACCCTACTGCCAAGTCACACAACAACCTCAACAGAGTTATTTCATAGAGCCAGAACGCTGTAAATTGTAAAATTGCTGCTTAAAAATGAAAAGTTGTTTTCAACGTGCAAAAAAATTATTGAACTCTGTCTTCAAAAATTTGAACTTACTTTGCAATTTTTCGTGGAATACGTAAAAATGTCAATGATTTGCAAATACAAGAGAAAGGGAAAAATTTTCCGAAAAGTAATTCGATTTGATTGTATGTATATGTATGCATTGTAATGTATTTCCACAATCAAAATCAAATATTTAATCAGAGTTTAATGTTTAATCATTTACAAACAATAAAAATGCAAAAGAAAAATGTTAAATCAGTTTTCTTACCTTTCAAAATGTCTCCTGCAACACAGTCCGACTCACAACGAAATACGTACGCAACGTACGCTGATTTAGAAGGTTTGCCAGGTGATGTCGATACAGGACTTTCTCGACTTATGAAACCAAAATATTCTTTGTTCTCCGTTCCCTGTAAAGTTATATCATCACAATGAAAACTGCTTTTGGGATTTCAAAACTAATTATAATCGTTTGTGAACAAAAGAGCCATGTACTTTTACGCAGTTAAGGCTAATAAAATGCTAACCATTTTAATAAGGCAGTAAGTATGTAAGTATTTCAGGAGACATTCGAAATGCATGTATTTACTTTGTAATAGAAGCAATATTATCCAGTCAGACAGAGAAAAAAGTGAAAAGCAAATACTCAACGCAAAAGCTGGCACACTTTACGAAAGGCTGAGACATGTTAAAACTACAGAGTTCTTTTTAAACTAATAATAAAGTAAATTATTTAAACGGTAAAATAATTTAGCTTCAATATTAATTAAATTCCAATATATCATGTTTGGTTCTGTGCATAGATAAACATATGCACTTGTTTTAAATAAAAGTATATGCAATTAAGCTAACTAGGTACTACATCAAATCAATTAAATTAATCATGTACTTACATGCTTATTTACCAGCTAGAGAAAAATTAGTTTAGAAAATAAGTAACCAATGTTTAACTGTATAGTTTATCTTTGTATTGAACGAACGCATGCTTGTAGCATCTAAATTTATAGATACACAGTTGTTCAATGTTCTACATGAGACGAGAAGAATGCAGTAGATAGATGGCTTATTTCAAACGTTTATTGTAATACAACAGAATAAGCTCTAGTACTAACTTTGCATTAGATACAAATGCTGTGCAAACTTACTTGAGATGAATGGTAAATATCCCGAAAATTCTTTATAAACAGAGAGGTTTTTGCGTCTGGACTAATAATTCTCATTTCATGTCTTCCAATTATTAGGATCATGGTACGATTGTACTGCGGGTCAACCTTCTAAAAAATCACACATTTAAATAAATAAACAAGTACTTATTATATTCCACACTCCATGATATTGATATTACCTTCACGTTCTACAAAAGTGACCTTTAAATTATTTGTAAAGATAGTTCATTGATAATTACATTAATTTCCAAGTCATTGCCCCTTGGATAGTGTCCAGTGGATAACGCCCTATTTCTCATGGGTTCAACAGGTAGCGACATGCTCTTAACTAGACAGGAGTCTCCGCTGGGATGCCTCACTCTGTCATGACCTTGAAGTGCTTCCATTTCTTCCAAAGGATGCCGGAGACAGGATCTGTTTGGAGGACTGCTACTGCAGAGCTGCTTTGGTTTGGTCTTGTCTAATGCATAAGAAATGCATGGTGGTATGTTTTCCGAACTGCTGCTATTCTGTACTCTTTCATGTAAAGACTGAGGAGCAACATCCTCATTTGTAGTCAAGTTAGTGTCAGAAAGTTGAATGTCCACCGATTCAATCACGGTGTTTAAAGAGTTTTTTGATGGCGACTGTTGTATGTCTGAGGGAAAGTTGTCGTCATCATCCTCGTTTATAGTGAAACTCAAAATGGGAGGATTGTTTTGTGACGTTGGTGGTGGCTTGTTTCCAGCGGTTGATGATTGAAGGCTATCAGAAGAGCCACCAAGATCACTTGTTGATTCCTGCAAAGTTTAATTTCAGTTATATCAATAAAATGATTGTATTTTAATAACATGTAATGTATTAATCCGTAATAATTCCATATTAGATATTTCAAAGCTACCTGAGAACTACTCCGTCGACTATACGATATTCCTACGACTGATTCACGGCGTCCCTTTTCATTCTCATGACTTCTAAACTTTGCCAGAGCGTCGTCAATAAAGGAGTCTGGAGCCTTTCTAGATGACATTCGAAGCTTTCCAGTGTACAAAACCTCAAACGTAATGGCATCAGTTGGTATGTGATCAGACAAGTCACTGACTTTTGGCGCTGACGCTGATCTTAAGGCCACACCACTTGCAGTGTATCCAACTGAGCCGTTCACGGTGACCCTTGTAGACTCCTTCATAGTTGACATAACTTCGGAAACCTAATATTTAAATGACAATGTACGCCAAATTACTGCAAACACACATTAAACAATAAAACCACTACAACTGAGCATAATATTATTAAGTAGGGATTAGCCAGTCAACCCATCCTGTATACAATTTAGAGTGAATGAGTATTGAAAATTTTGCAACCAAAAAAAGATGTTAAATGAATACTCACAGTTATACTCACATACTTTAAGCTTTCAGTGAATAATGTACAAAGTAGCAATATTGATATAAAGTTAAATTGAATGCATCCCCTTGAAACTTGATTGTGTCACAAGTATTGCATATTCTATGCATTTAACCGTGAAAATGTTACGTCAATAAGTTGTAACCTCCGATATGCATATGTATTTTGACTTGTTTTTTATTTTGCAATTGCAATAACTTCAGAGGAAAATCAGTGTCAAACTTAAAATGTATTTGAAGATGGGCCATTGTTTGTTTGTATTTGATATGCTTTCATTTATGACTGTGGCATAATGACACTTATTATTATTATTATTATTATTAAATGCTGCCATTTCTTAAGATGCAGATTGCAGACCGCTGCTTACTCATCCTTGAGTGTTTTTGCTACAATTACAAATTTGTTGAGTATTATAAAATAGGTATAACTATTCGTTACTGTGCGCGCATTAGTAGTTTCCATGAACATACGGATCAGCGCAAAATTTCTTAATATTAAAAAAAAATCTGAACAGTACAATTTGACTGGACACAAGTAAACTTACTGATGTAGCCTTTCCCCATTTCGCGAGAGTCTGCCGATATGGATTTTGTAAAATTGGATTATCGTCATGATATGGCGAAAAGCTTGTTACTGGCACGGTAATCATCTCAACAATGATTAATTTAGCAACAGTTTTTTTGGCAAATGGATACTTATTAACAAATAGGTCGTAACACACAACAGGGATTAACTAACTTTGAATCTGTTTAATTCTCACAAGCACAACCATTTGCACACATGCACACGAACCTATGTACTGCCACAACGTTCGATCACTTTCCACAATTATTCACTAGTTATATCACAAATAAGGTAACTAATTGTATGTTACCATTAATAATAATAATAACAACCCGTTAGTAATTACGATAAATGTTCCATTGTCCTTTATCACAGCAAAACTTGTAATGACATACAGCAGTTAAATATGATATATGAAAACAAATAACAAAAAAATTGAGAAGATGTACAAATTCAGAGGAGGATGAATCAACGATCAATAAGGCTTGCAAAAAAAGCTTTTTTTAAACAGACCATCCGTCCTGTTGCCTATGAAGTGAAGCCGGGCAAGAAGAGCACCAAAGCAATAATATGCTTCCTCCACTTGACTGAACCGTCATCTGACAAAAAGAACGTTGTAAACACGCCAACTAAAATGAATCCGCAAATGAAATATTATGTGCACGTACTACTACTCTGCACAAGCTTACTAGAGGAAAGGACTCAAAACTTTTTTTTGAAACAGCAAATATGTATATCTAAAAACCGTTGGGTGGATGAGTTTTTGCATGGTTATAATAGGTATACTTTTATGAAGACATTTATGCTAGTTTGTCCATCTGCTCAGAACATGACCAGCAGCAGCTTCCTCGCACACCAACACCCCACCACCACCACCATCATCAAAAAAAATTAGACACGAGCTATTCACGAATGCCTACCTAATATGCAACAGACTTTCAGTGAACAGTGAAGTGACGAAGTCAGTTTTTCCCATCTTCTTGGCACTACCAACCAACCGACATGTTTTGATTTAAACGATAATATGTCTATCACAAGTTGTATATTTATTTGCACTAGAGAGGAGTCACTCACCAAAGCAGTGTATTGCTGCCCGCCACCCAGCACGAGAATCGCTTGGTAAGGAATGAAATTTTAAACAAAAAGGTTAATCTAAAAAGAGAGGGGATCTCCATGAACCGTCATTGTTCGTTTCTCCATCAAATGTGCACATGGGCAACTGTCAAGATGGAGTGCTGCTATGAGTGCAACTTTAATTACGCCATTTTCCCAAACTATTCAATTTTGAGTTATATTGATGATGGGTGATAGATACATCCAAAAAGTTAAACTGTTCAGCGTACATATAAAATACGTATGATCCTGCCATACAATGAATTAGTGAGCTTTTAACGTTTGAGTTGAAGTAAGGATAGTCATCAGGAAATATTTAAGCAATAAGACAAAAAAATATATAAATATACATATGTATATATATTATTAGTGTATCCTTGTCAAAACGTTTATTGTACATGTTTCTATGTAGCACTTTGTGGTAGTAACATATTCACAATAATTTCACTTGGCAAGCCAATATTGTATGTCAGTTAAGTATCGAATATAATGACACGGGTTTGCAGCGAGCAATGCAGTTTTTTCAGTGAATATTTTTTTTGTACAATAATGCCATGCATGTGTACACTAGAAATACATGTGCAGATTCCGTAGACGCATGACGTTTCGTTGGTGTCAAGCCAATAGCCAATAACTTCCAGACAGTTATTTCCCAGCAAGCCCTTTACCACTACTTTCGCTTCAACATTATTCAAATTATTTGTCCACTTTATAAATTAATTTAAAAAATCAAAAAGCTAAGTACATACCAATGTCCATTCAAAAAAAAATTTGAGATTTAATTTTGGTTTGTTTGGTAGGATTTTGGATAAATAGTATTTATGGACTGCTTTGTCATTTTTGTTCTCTCCCATCATAAAAAAAGGTTAAGACTCACCCGTTGTTTATTTATTTATCATGCATTTTGTACTTTTCCGTTGGAATACAATACAATATTCTAAGCATTTCTTCAACTTGGGTTTTCTTTGTGATAGTTTATAATTAGCAACATCCAAAATATACATACATACACCATATATACATATATATATTCTGTGGTAGACTATTCTTTTGTGAGTAATAATAATATGTTTAAATACTATGTAGGTACATGACATAATCTATATAGCTGATAGTTAAAAAAGATTAGATTTTGCTTCTTCTATCCAAACACATACACACACACCCCACGTTCACACGCTGATCTCATGAACATCATCACCATCAAGTCTAGCAAGTTAGTTGGATCATCCCATCATCATCTTCCCCGTCACCAACATAATATTCGGGAATACTGCACAAAAACGTAATAGCGCAGTATAATAATATTCCCTATTTCAAACAAAAACATGAAAATACGTAAATATGTACATTATTTTTTTCGTTGGCTTGTTGCATAAAAATGAAGTAAACGTGTTTCCTTGTTTTCCTACATAACCTACTTTGTATTTCAAAATGTTCAAAATTTTGTTGAAGATGAACCAAAGCAGAAAGGAGTATAGTAGTAGTAGCAGTAGTTGCAGTAGTGATACTATGTTCTATATAGACATTTATTATTTGCTCTTGTCTTGATAAGAGGAGTCGTTGAATCCGAGCCAGAAGAAGAAAGATTTTTATGACGTGCGTGCCACGTTGGGTACATGTATATAGCTGCTGTTTGGAAAGCTCGACAAAAACAAAAACTGACTTGATTTAAAAATGCATGAGACAAATTCCTTCACTCTTGAGTTAGCTCTCACAACTCAACACACACACACACACACACCAAGACATGCAAAAGTCAAGAAAACGGTTTTTACAACAGAAATGGAAATGTATACACAGCAGCTCAAAGTTCAAGGAATGCTTGTCTTAAAATGTGCTTATCATTGTAATGGTGGTGAAGAGAGTACTAGTGAATTGTAATGGAATGCTTATTCAACCATATCCGCATAATAATACTGACATGACCCCGCATGCATGCCGATAAAAAAGGCATTGCACAGTTGTTGTGGTAAATTTCCAATCTTTCCAAACTCAATAGAATCGGACTGATTTGACTTTTATATATGCAAATAATGAGTGGACGCACATTTAGCCGCTGCTGTTGGCTAAAGACTAGAACCTGTTTACGGTGATTTATAATGTAGATTATGGTTATCCACTATCCACATGAACATTGGACAAAGTTAATAGTTTAATCATTCCGGATGGAGTGCAACCTTGACACAATTTTTTTTTCTTCAAAAAATAGATACATCTATTGGTGTGCATTATGTACTGATAATTTATTACGCATGCAAGTGGATATTGAAAAATGTAAGCGTAACAAATTCAAGGAATCAGCCTTTCTATAAGAACCAATAGAATTCCAAAATGTACAATGTTTTGAAAGCCATTAAGGAGGCAATTATGATGATAAATTTGTTGTATCCAGATGCGAGTAGTTTTTATTTTGCCAGCAAACTATGCTATGATATATTATCCACATACTGTATGCCATAGAACGAAACGTGTATATTTTGCATTGAAAAAAATAGGAGAACCGAATACTTTAGACTTATGATGATGAAGCTTTTGGAAGTGAAATCTGCTGAAGAGATTGAGTGAGTGGAAAACATGTAAATATTTTGATTTCGTAGAAAGTTATTTATAACCGAATAGAGAAAATGATGTTGACTTACCTGTGCAACGCAAGAAGCGGTAAAGAGACGACAATGTAGATAAATGTCATTTGCTTTGATAATCATTGCAAAGTACTTTCTGTCATCGACAACAGGGGAATTTCCTCCAGCTTCATACGTAGCATTGCCACTGTTATCGCAATTGCTGCTGTCTGAAGTAATGACGGGGAAGGTGCGAATACAGTCCAGAATGTGCGAATCAAATATTGGCTTACCAGTTTGCATCGAGTTGCAAGTCACCTGGCCGTTTGAGACTAACAGCACAACCTGAAATTTACAAAAACACACAACAATGACATTTGGTGTAGAGATTGTACGGAGAACAGCCATTTTGAAATAATTTCTCCCAAATGTAAACATCATATGATCTATCTATTATGCATGCATAAATTACCAATTCGTATTTTCACCTTCGTTGCAAGCAATAATTATTTGTGTAGCTGGTAAGCTATATAGTAATATAATATTATTATGTGAATACATCGAAATCGCATACAAACATTTCCATTATTATTATTATTATGGCCTTTTAGTTGACAAGTGGAACACTTACTTGACTAGTATTTTTTCAAGTCAAATAACTAACTATATGGTAAATCCATCAGCTTCCCTAACGGATAAACAGTAAATAGAATGGATCAAGTGAAGGATGAAGGTCACGAAACGATATTTTTAAAAATGTACACAGTATGGCGCAATGTGCGACTGTGAGTAGAAAATAATGTTGGTAACGCCATAATGTGTTTGCATGCTATTGCGTTTTGCCAACGTCAACCAAGCATATGATAATGGAAAAAACTGTATCACTACGACGACTGCACTACTTCTACTGCTACTAGTACAACGTTAATTATTTTTCTAGTTTGCCGGATTCACAGTACCACTCCACCCGTCATGTACGAAGGAAGAGTGTAGTGAAACATATTGTGCGACATTGACAAGAAGAAAAAAAAACTTTCAGCAGACACGTTACCGACGGTCAAAATCAAGGCAATCTTTATTGGGATTCTACTGATTTAAAAGTATAGATATATCTAATATGCTAGCAGCACGTATGTTTATATACATACCAAAATAGTGTGCATCTAAAATAGTTGTGCTTTTCGTCTAGCTTTTTACGCTTCAATTCCAATTGTTTCCATACATGCAATCGGATATATTTTTTATTGTTTGCCGAGTCTCTGCATTAAATCCGTTTTTGTATCACCTGACACGAATATATATATACATATAATAATAATAACATATAATACATACCTACATTCATACCTACGTTTTTGTACAAATTCTTTTTACATTATATTTAACGTCTGGTTTCATGGCATCATGATTACTTTTTGTCTCTTTCCTACGGGTTTTGTTTTACCGGAAAGAACATTGTATATCACCGTCTAACGCTTCAGTTGAAAATCAAATAGATGCGAAGGAAAAATGTTCTTTGAAGTGATAGAGTAAACAAATCTCAGGTTCAACAGAAAAGTGGAAAAAACATTGTACACTCAACTAGCATACTATGCTAGTTGACATAGTGCTTATATAACACTAGTGTTATATAAGCACACCAGCGCAGCGTAGCAATAATATCACGATGAGAAAAAGAACAGATTCTATTCTGGTTTGATAAACGAGCACAAATAAAAATGAACAACCGCACAGCACGTAATCGACAAAGAGCCAGACACACAAAAGTAGCGATGTGGAGTAGTTTTAAGTGGTGGAGGGAGGGAGTATATGTGGTATGTGTGATATCATTGATATCTGTCACCAGTCGTTAGCCGTTACATTGCTGTTGCTATATAGTTTATATTTTTATTCATATCATCAACACCACCACCGCCATCATCAGTAGAGCAGCCTCTTCAGCACGTACTCTCGGAAGAGAGAAACAATATGAGATGAGGGGATGAGTTTATGTGGGTTCCCGTGTGTGCGACAATTTTTGCACAAGGTTCGGGTTTTGTTGTTANTACTCTCGGAAGAGAGAAACAATATGAGATGAGGGGATGAGTTTATGTGGGTTCCCGTGTGTGCGACAATTTTTGCACAAGGTTCGGGTTTTGTTGTTATGAGGTTGGCTGCTCTCAATGGCATAAATTTACTCTTGACTCTATTTTTTTCTGCTTAACTAGCGGATGATGACGTTCGTTCAGCTTGTAGATACTCATTACAGATTCTCAATAACTGCAAAATGGTACTTGTTGTTAGCTGGTTGTGTAATACTAAAGGCTGATTCTCTGTTGTTGTTGTCGTCGTCGTAGAGATTCTATAGCCATTTATGGGAATAAATTAACTTCTAGTGTTTTATGTATTCATCTAATTACTGTGTATTGAATACAAGTCAAATGTCGGCAAATAGTAATACCTACCTAGACAAATTCATGTTTGGTCGGATATTGCATTCTTTGTTTTTCCTAAATTAAACCTGATAGGTTCGGTGTATTTTTTTCAATGCAAAGCAATGTTAGTTATCTCATACTTATCGTAGCTGAGATTAATTACAAAATGCAAATTGAAAGCGGAAATTAAATGTTGGAAAACGTTTAATATTCATGTATCGATGTAAAAACCCTAGTGTTTTGAAACTAAAATACATGAAGGTACGCAATAGGCAAAATTGCAAAACTATGCTATGCATTTTTACGTGTCGTATTTTTTTCTTCTTTGATGGACACACGGCATCATAAATCAAAGTCGCTAACTTGCGGGTGATCCGCGACTCATAAAAAAAGCATGACAAGCTCTAAAAAACAACGCTGATCATTTGTATTTCCTTCGTGGAAAGCTTTGGAATGTTTACCGGAATTGTGTTGTCCTAGAAATTCATCTGTTATTGAATTGACATTATTAAACGAAGCTATACCAGTGTTGCATAAATCGTATGAAAATAAGTATTTATAAAGTCCATTGCCCATCCTTGAAGCGGAATACTAATACTGACGTAGTTTTCTTTGCTCAGTCTAGTGTACCTAGAAACATAAATGCATAATTGATTAGGTTACAATAGCATAAGGACAGATCGACAGAAACCATGTACATCTACAACAACATGTCTACGTCGCCATATACTTTTGTTAACAAAAAGCTGTAGTAGTAGTTAATCCAACGTCATCATCACCATCATAAACTCTGATTTTTATGGAGCAAGCCTCCAGTTGTTTCCAGATTAAGTACATGGTGTGATCTACGTTGATAACTGACTGACTGCAGCAGCAGTGTATATTATCATATTCATGGTCTTGGAATTTGTACGATAAAATTGATATTAACCATTAATCCTCCATATAAGCCTTACTAATACTGTGTAAACATGAGTAAAACAATATTTTTTTAATCGCTGGGTGTCCTCTCTGAAAAGCTTCTTTTATATTCCAGTGTAAAAAGTAAAATTGATGCTAATAAGAAAGCACTTATAAACATGTGAGGATACTATATGAAATCATACAAGATCTTCTTTGTTTAGTACGGTAGCAGCAGCAGCAGATCCTCTAGCATCAAACCAAAAAATATTTACCTAGTTTTGAAATGCTACTTTGAAAGCTATACAACATTGTGAGAATATGTGAATACTTGTTGGACAGTTGTTTCTAGTGGGTGTGTCCGCTAATATGGAGAAAAATCACTGATGAAGTAATGAAAACTGTGGTAAAAAACGTTCATACATACTAAAAGCCTATAGCCACCAGCTACGAAGGAAGTACTTTTTAACCATACGTAATTAGAGCCACAGCCCACAACACCCCACCACTAACAGTTTTAAGTGATTAGAAGTTACATAAATTGCGGTCAGATAGTTCTTACCACAGCAAACATTTCAGTAAATACTATATGCTTAGGTACATCATTGTAAAAATCTTATCCAGGTATGCATGCTTATATATATGTATGCAAAGACTTGAGCAAAATCCAGCTAGTCAACAGCTACAAAAAGAAATATTTCATGCCAACATGGTTAATAGAAGCATGCAAATTATTACCTGTAGAGGTTCAGAAAATCTCATTATCTCGGCGATAATCCACGGCATCATTTGCGGTGTGTAGGTGCACCTAGAGTCCATCATCGCAGCACCCAAATACTGCAGAATAAACTTTCCGTCCGGACTTGTGGCAACAGGTGAGTGGCTTCCACTGCCACCACCTGTTTGTATTTTTGGAGAAGGAACATTTCCTAGGTTTCCATCACTATTACCACCACCAACAGGAGCATTTCCTTCACCCACGGTTACCGCTATAGGCAGTGTTGTGGGGAGTGCTAAAAAGTTCTTGTTCACTATCATTGTCACTTTTAATCATGTAAACTATTGGTGTAATCTAGCTACTCCTTCTTTATTACAATTACTTCACCTTTTCACAGATTTCGTTCAACATGCTGATAATTAATATCTGGCAATTTCTCACTCACTCGTTTCTCTTTTCCGTTTAGAATTACAATGCTTCGTGCGCCAACAGGTTGCAAGCGTTGTAGTGCTATATAAAAGATAGCACGCCAAAAAAACAAAAGCGGAAACCTGTTGTAATGCCCCAACACAGAGCTATTCCAATAATGCACTCAGATCGCAACGACGATCTTATCAAGACTGATGCTTTAATTTCTCTGAAACTTTGTTTCTATTGATAAGAAGTTGAAAGTAGAATGGTGGTGGTGGTAATGATGATGATGATGATGATGATGGTGTGATATCACGCGTCCCTCGTCGAGGTCGATGTAATGTTAGTTTAGTTGTAAAGAGAAGAAATTACTAATAGAGTTGAACGATGATGCTATTGATGTTGATAGTAATAATAATAATAATAAAGCTCTAAGCTCTCCAGGAGGATGAAATCAAAAAGATTTTATTATCTACGTGACATGACTTGAATGTGCGTTATCTCGGGAAACAAACACCGTTCACCGTTATTATAACAAGAAGAAGAGGATACTTCTACGCGGCATGTATACGCTTCAATAATAATATATACAGCAGCTCTCTCCTCTTTCAACTTTTTTCTCTTGTGTACCACTAATCAGTAATCGAATCACTAGTCACTATTACTATCCCACTCCACAAAACTCTCTGTACGTGCATGACTGTGTACAAACACAATATATCACCGCACCGCCACCACCACCACCACTTGTTTGTCTCAATAATCTCCATTTTATCCCGTGTGGTACAGCAAAAAAAGACCTTACTTTTTGAGACGCGGCGACAACGGAGAAGAGTCAACGGCAGAAAGAAATTCTATTACATTACAGCTTTCTCGTCGCATTAATATCATTATTTTGCTACAAACTACAAATCTAGAGAGGAGTGGAGGTTGTTCTCTGCATAAATCTAATCTCTAACGCTGTTGTTGTCGTTGTCATGTTTTCGGTTTGGGTTACTTGTAGGTATTTTATTTGATGTCTGTGTGTCCATTTGTCTTTTGTTGCTGTATTTACCAATTTACTTGCGGAAGAGGACATGTGTTGGTTCCTTAAGCAAGCAATATTAAAAAAGTATTTATATTTTAAAATATTTCATTTAAAAAAAATGAAAGCATTTTTGTACAAGTGCACGTTGTAAGAAGAATGTATTTGTGAGATTTGTCATATGAAGAAAGCTGCATGATGAATGATGACTGTTTTATCTCATCGGTTCTATACAATCGCATAAAACATTTGACTGGACAAAGTGATATGACTCAGGACAAAGCAGTAGCAGTTCCTTGTAACTCGTAAAGATTTCTCGGTACTTCAGTACTTTAATGGATGTGGGGACCAGCTCTTATATTATTATTCTGTCGCTGATTTCGTTGAAAGAAAACCAACCATCATGGTTTATTATCATCGTCATTCACTAAGGATAATGATACGCAGCATGTAACACAACACCAAAACAGTAAAGAAACTGTTAAATCTTGTTGTTACTTTTTTGTGCCATGTTGGTGGTGGTGGAGACGTTGAATAGCGTGATGCTTTTCAGCTATTTCGTAGCATTTAATGACATTACAAAAAATCGTTTAGATGAGTTGATGCGAAGCACATATTATGTGTTTTTTAGAGAGCAGGACAATATCATAAGATGGTGTTGATGATTCTGGTTTTGAGTTGATATGCATACCAAAAGAAAAACTAAACACAATACAAGAAAGTTACTAAAAACTGGTAAATATTCCAAACGTCTAAACAAAGTCTGCTTCTGTTCTGCTACACATGCATTCATGTATGTAGTTTTTAAGTATTTAGGTATCTTTCTAGTTTGGCGTCCGTCCTAATTGCTCTTAACGGAGATTTGCATAGTACTATGCAATGCATATCAGATTTATTCTTGAAATACTGTTTTATTTATTTTCTAGAATGGAAATTTTGTATGGGCAAACATGCCACTACTATCTGTAGTGTGCAGTTAGTCTCGTTCGTTACCCATCATAACCATAATCATAAAATGTTATATCGGAATGGTATATCCTCTGTGATGACACATTTTTCATTTTTTAAACAAACCTTCAAGTGCAACTATACCAACTTGTTGCTTTGCGGTTTTGGGACCAGTACGCAAAATATTTACTAAAAACAATGTGCAAACTATCCAAAAAGCTGTTATCGTTGTAAACAGATAATGACCATGAAAAAACTACAAGCATATACATTGAAAAAGCATGCCTACTTATTTATTTTCATAAAATGAATGGAAATTGTTTTGTACTTTATGGTATTTTGCTGCTGTGCATGATGACAAGCTCTAATTTATATATACAAATATGCGAGTTTATAAGCTGAATGATTTATTTATTTTCATAAAATGAATGGAAATTGTTTTGTACTTTATGGTATTTTGCTGCTGTGCATGATGACAAGCTCTAATTTATATATACATATATGCGAGTTTATAAGCTGAATGATCATTCCATTATTCCATGTGCTCGGGTCATTGTCGTTTTCTCCATGTAGAGCATTGAATAAAACACCAATTATGATTATTGTTTCCGAGTAAATTTTAATGATTTATGGTTCATATGACAGTTGAAACTTTAGAGTATAAAGTAACGAAATGATGCAAAAATTGTGATTCAATCATTTTTTTTTAACTTTAGTTTCTGCCAATAGCAAACATACCAGTACTTACAAGTGTAGTCATTTATTCACCAAAAAAGTGATGAAATTTATACACAGAGTACATTTCGTAAATTATACAATTTTATTACAACGGTACCGGGACTTGTTTTCTCTGGGCCATTACATTCCCTATGTACGTATAATATATTATATATATAAACAATAACAACTGGAATTGGGTAAGGAGATAGAGAGAGATAGAGACAAAGAGGGAGGGGGGACGAGAATAATAAATAAATAAATTTAACTTATTTAATACACAGCATATTGTTTATAGTAAATTACTTAAATATTTATTATTAAAAATCAATCAGCATCACTGCGCGCTTTCATCATCTCGTGTAATTTTTTAAATATTTTTTTGTTATTTTGAACTCCCACAGCCCAAATATTTTCCTTTTTTTACGAGACATTATATAACCTCCACACAGTTGACAATTATTTAAAAGTATTGGTAACGCTAATAATTAATATAATAATTGTTTTTTAAAAAGTTTACAACTCATTCACTGTAATAATTAATTACATACATATATAATATTAATATATATATTAATATATATATCAATCCACTACTACTGATCGAAACTATTATTTCCACATCAATAACTGCATTTTCTCCATATCTAGATGTACCTCATTTCTGTATACCTTTCTTTCTTTAACCAAATTAATACTTTTTTCATACAAACATCATCATCATCCTCGTTATTACAATATGTTAAATATGCATCCGCGCTTTGGCAGCATTGGGTTGCCTCTTTCCGTTCACAACAACAGTTTCGCAAAAAGAAAAATCACCAACAACAAGTAACTCGCATTTATTTTAAAATAGAATAATCACCTGGCATGTATGAATGTATGTTTGGTTTCCCAATTTTTTCTGGTTAAAATACTATATAATAGTAGAGTAATACTTATGATAAGGTTTCAAAATCTTTCTTCTTCTTCTCCACCTTCTCCTCCTTCTCGTACAACAATACCATCAACGTCATCATCATATCATCAAATTCTAAGTGCGACTAAAATTTTCGTTTTCA
>JAHZMT010002040.1:0-14873 GCA_027743785.1 Sinhomidia bicolor | reverse complement strand
TATGTAGGTGGTATAATATATAATGTACTATTTAACACAAACGGCATAATAATATGTACAATATTGTATTATATTAGTGCTTCCACATCACACCCACCTTCTAGTGCATTTTGCACTCTTTCTCTCAGCAGCAGCAGCAGCAGCAGCAGCCTGCTCCTCATCATCAACAACATGTTCATCGTTCACTCAATTTTCGTCGTCTTGACTTTAATTAGTCTCTGTTGTTGCCCGATTCTGAAAACAGTGTTTGCTCTGATTCGTATAATTTCCGTTTCCAAAAATTTATTGCATTCATTAAAACACGACAAAAACAAGTGTCGAGAGGAGAGGGAGAAAGAGAAACTCAAGTGGAATGAAAGAGTAAATTAATTTTTTTCTGGTGCAGACAAATACTTTTTTTATTTTCGAGTAAATTATCTGGAAGAAGATGATAATGATCAGGGAATTGACGCATCAGTTGTTGCTGTTGCGCATTTTAAATCCACAACAAAGAATCTACAACAAGAGAATCTACAATGTTGATAGTGATGATGATGATGATGATAGCTAATCAAAATGCTGAAATTATTTTTAGATTTTCTTTACAGACGTATAAAATGTACACTGTATCAATATATTCAAGTTGCTTTATTCTGCATTTTACCAATCAAACTGACATCCTTAATCACTGCATTGATACGTGATTATTATAATCAGATGAAAACGGTTACAAGGAAATGATCAAAACGTTACACTGAACTTCTAGTATTGTAAAAATAGACCAATATATACGTAAAATATATATTTTCTTGGCTACGTCAATGCTATTATTATCTGCATTGAAATGCGATCATCACCACTACTACCACCAAACTAGCGTTTATGTTTATTTTATTTTATTGAGCATAGTTTTAAAATAAAGATAAAAAAGTTGATCAATCAAGTGAAATGGCTCGAGACAGAGAAGATAAAATAGAAGGAGTAAAATGCTCACAGAAGCAGCCAAAGCAATATGTTTTTTATTTTCAATGTGACTTTCCTCTTTTTTTCTTCTTTTTTTAAATGCCAAAAAGTCAATCGGCATGCTAGAACCTAACTAACTCTTTGTAGTAGTAGTAAGTAGTAGCATTCAATATTTAAACAGCAAGAGGAATATTATATTTTTATTATTATTTTTATTC
The DNA here is from genome assembly GCA_027743785.1 of Sinhomidia bicolor. NCBI lineage: Eukaryota > Metazoa > Arthropoda > Collembola > Entomobryomorpha > Entomobryidae > Sinhomidia > Sinhomidia bicolor. Next base: position 13,713 of record JAHZMT010002040.1, on the reverse strand, counting down.
AGTTGTTCAAGCACTACTACACTCTTATACATCTCTCTGATATAACAACCTGAATGAGCCATTTAACCGTGACGAACCATTGAGCATGTGAGAAATGACCTTTTTAGTGGATGTGTACCTACATAGATAACTTATATGCTTATAAACTGCATTCTAGGTACATTACTAAGCAATAAATTATCTATCATCGTACATCATTGCTGACTTTCTGTTTGGCTATGTACTAGCTTTCAAGAAAGGATTACGGAGGGACAGTTGACATAATATACATTTTTTATTGAGGAACAGGTGCTGCTGCTGATCATAAAAAACACGTTGAGTATGTAGGTGTATAGGTATACACAGACGCTTTTTTGTCAGAAGAGATGCAAGAGGAATTTTATCTGCTTGTATTAATATTCATGATAACTGCTTGTATTCCAAACTGTACCAAAAAAACCTTTACTTTATTGCTTGCCCTTTTTTATATGTAGGTATTATGAATGATACTTAGTTTTGGCGCAAATTATTAATTTCAAAATACAAATGCTCATCTCACTTGTACGTAATTGTATGCGTGTGTATGTGCTTATTTTAAACTTTTCTTGCTAAAAAATAAATTTGAGTGGAGAGGTACGTACGTATAGTTAAAACATTTTTACCTTGAAGTACACAAAAAAATTGAAGGCAATAGGGCTCGTGTCCAATCAGCAGCTCAAAAGGCTTTATTTATTTATTTATTTATTATAAGTCTGTTATATGGTAGCGCTAGCTCTGCTGTTGTAATCCTCAAGTTGGTACAAGCACTAGACGAACGTCTTGAAAATGTAAGAATCTGAAGAGGTTACTTACATTATTTCCGTCTTATACGGTTACCAAGAAGGAGTAAAGTAGCTTATATACTTGAAGCTACTTTTTGACTACTTATAGTACATTGTTATTTTTTCTAAAAAAGAAAATTGATTGTATGCCTGGGGAAAATAAGCTTCCGGCTTCTTTTTTCAACAAGAAAGAGGAAAAGAAGCGCTGCTGACAACAAAACGATGACGACGACAACGATGATGATGTTGAAGATTTTTTTTGGATACTTTCATTGAAGAGTAATATAATATGCATACATGCATAGGTAACTGCATAATAGGTATATAATTTTTACCTGCAGGTATATAAAATATGTCCAGAGAACGGAATACCTACTACAACTACTAGAGTTCAAAAATACTGCGTTGATGACGAGGACGATGATGGGAATTGACAGTGAAAATGTCAAAGGCGTTATCACTTTCTCAAGTTTCCTCTCCCTCTCTGAATGTGCCCATGTCTCTCTCTCACTCTCCTTCTTCAGTGCTTCTTATTTTTTACTGTCAAAAAAATCTGCCAAGCACCCTACTCTGGTAGTTCCCTTAAAGCTATATTATGCTTCTGCACGTCATCATCCTCGTCAACATGAGAAAACTGCTTACTTGTAGTAGTATATAATGCCATCAACCCCTGCTCACATGGTGACATATTATTACCCCAGAATAAAGCCTGCGAAGGGGAAGGGAGCAGGAAGTGAAGGAAGAAAAAAAATTGCTGACATTCACACACATCTCGTCAATTTGTTTCCAATGTACGAGATGGATGGCATGAAAACGTTTTCAATATTTCGATCCTGTACAAGCACTCTATATGCACTTATCAAAAAAAAGTTGCCACCACCACCGTCATATCATCAATGATATTTTTATGCTTGTTAGTAAAAAATGCAAAACTTCATATTAACAAATATACAGTTTAACCAGACAAACTCACAAAACCCAAAACGGCTCCGACAAAACTATACAAGATGTTGTCAGCATATGCCATGTTAGTAAATAGGTAAATTATATACATAATTAAGTGTAAGCTTTGCACACACTGTGCAAAACGTTCATTACGTGCAAAAAAAGAGATTTTTTACGATCAAAAATAGTATTTGATGTTCTTTTGTTAAACCTTTGGGATTTTTGGAATAGCCACTATATCTTTTCATCTTTATTTTGCTTCAGAAGGTTTTTTTTTCTTTTTAAAAAAACCCCAAAGACAAGCGTGTGCAGGAATAAATAAGCTGTAAAAATTTTGTGATGAAGACCATCTTTATTAAAAAACCACAAGCATGTTACTTTCATGTGAGATGTGTGTCGCTGATAGTGATGATGTTGACTGTTTCTACTAAAAACACAACGTAAATAAAAAAAGATTCCAAATCCAGCAGCAGCAGACGTGATGCCGACGTTGTACTGATTTGAATGTCCAAAACAGAGAAAAAAACATGCGAAGCGTCTAACCTGTGCATGGGTTCATTAGCCCGAGAGATGTTCATCGTCAGTGTAATAACCATCATAAAAAAGTCAAAAGAGTGTAGACAAGTTGAGTGGGTATAAGTAGCGTGTGCTCGCAGAGCAGCGTTCAAACAGCGCACGTAACTTTGCCTCAACCGTGTAGTAAATGTTGGTGTTGGTGCCTATAATTATTATTATTACTGTATTGCTCTACGCGGCACACTTCACGTTTTCTTGAAAGGAAAGATAAAAAGGAGAAAGTTAAAAGGGAAGGGCAAGTACAGCACAAGACTACAGATTATGTACTCCTATTTGATGACCATGTCTTGCTTTTTTTCGCGGTAACTTTCTCCTCAACCCAACTACCACTACTACTTCTACTACTTATTAGCAACTTTCATAACAAAAAGGTAAAAGGCGCAAGTGAAAGTGGGAAAGAGTAATAAAGTTTAAAGTATACTGTCCGTCGTGACGAGGATCATCATCATCATGACCGTGGCATAGCAAGGAAATTAAATAAAAAAAGAGTAAGTGTGGTGAAAGGTGATTGGCTGAAGTATAGGAAAAAAATTGGTTTACTAGGCCGCCATTTAGTGGTCATTTTTACTTTCTTTTCGCAGAAAAGTCTATATATAGTTTCTTGAAAAAGTAACGCATTTTGAAAGCCTTCTTTGAAAAAAAACTTTGAACTCAATAACACGTGGTTGGAATTATAAAGAATATATATTTTCCAAAAAGAACGTTTACTTGGTTTAAAAAAAATATATAATATGCCAATACACGTGCTCTTTTTTATATATTTATTTGAGTAAGTCAGTAAGTCCAAAATCCGAGCAACAAAAAAAGAACAAATGAGATGGAAAGAGGAAAATAAGTACAAGTGGGAAATACAATGTATGTAGCACATTGTCACAAGCAGATAGTAGTAGTAGTACAAAGGGAAACGTGGGATATACAACATCAAGTCAAAGTAAAACATAATACTTTGTTATGTTCCCTTAAAAGCCATTATGCAACCACACACACACGAAACAATCCTCTTTTTTTGCCAAAAGGTGACGACAACTTGCTGCTAGAACAAGCTTGTAGACAACACTGTTTTTTTCTACTTGTTTGGCCTCACATGTTTACACAGTGCACATGGTATTCTAATGATATTTGTGGTAGGATCCACACATACATACATACATGAAACGTGTCATACGATGTGTAAACATTTGATTATGAATGGATGAGTAAATCTTGTGTCGTAGTGCCATCATCATCATCATCATCGTCATCATATCACCACCGCTGCCACTATATATGTAGGTATAGCCCAACATACTTAAATATTATTTCTCCCGTAGCAGGAAAACAAGTTGCTNATCGTCATCATATCACCACCGCTGCCAGTATATATGTAGGTATAGCCCAACATACTTAAATATTATTTCTCCCGTAGCAGGAAAACAAGTTGCTTCTTCCTTCCTTCCAGGCCTTTTTCTTCGTTTCTTCGGCAACAAGAACGATATACATACATACATGCATACATACATATTTTTACTGCTATGTGTTCTATGGATCACACGATGATGATTGTGATGAAGACGGCGATAGTAATGACGGTGAAAATACATTTTCACGAATGAGTTACTTTTCTCCAAGGAAGAAGAAACTCAAGTAATAGTTGGCCGGGCTTGGAATGAGAGAGGAGGAAAAAGAAGAGAAAAAGCAAACTACTTAGAGAGAGCAGATTTCCCGAGTCTTTGTCCGTGCTCTTTGTGTTAAAATTTATTATTGCCTTTTTGCCCCTGTTTTTGTTGTGATGTTGGTTGGTGTGTGTGTGTGTAGTAGTAATAGTAGAGTGGAGAACACTGAAACTGCTACTGTGTATATACCGACTTGTGTATCATGTCGTTTTGGTCGTTTCTATTTCCTTCCTGCTTGACTTGTCCACCGCCTCCGCCGCCACAAAACTATCACCAGCAGCAGCAGTAGTAGTAATAGTAGCGAAACACAACCAAAAAGTGCAAACCCCAGCAACACAAACCAACCAACCAACCAACAACAGCAGTAAAATTGTAAGAAAAAGTACGACATAACAATGTTCGGCAAATTTCCTGCATCTTCCTTGTTCTCCCATTGGGAGCACTAATTATGCCTGCTATACAACAAAAAAAGTGGACAAACTTTTTCCGCGTTTATGCGACGACTAGAATGACGATATAATAATATCTAATATTACTATGTTAAATATATTATTGCAACCAGCGCTAACACTAGAGAAGAAGGAGAAAAAACCTGATTACGCCGTACCGAAAACTATTTAGGTTATTTATTTGAGATTTCCCTATTTTTCGTAAACTAAAACTTTTTATTCCCTGATTGCCCTTGCTTTTTTTCTTTACGTTGAAACAGCAGCAGCAGCATCATCGTCTAAAGTTGAGTCAATACTACAAAGTGATCTTTTATTTTACTATGATGACGGTAGTGGCAGCCGTGGTGTGGGTACTGTGCAGTAATGATTTTTATATAATTTTTTTGTGTGTGGTGAGGGAATATAGTTATGTAAGACAAGAAAAAAGAAAATGAGGGAAAGCACAAACTGTTTTGAAGACACTTCTCTTCTCTTTGTTACGCTATACATATGTATGTACACTTCAGAGGAACGCGCAAGCATGAAAAACACACCAAGAAAGATGAACTCGTTACGACTCTTGGGCATCTCCTCTGTACTCTTTTACTTGACATTAAATATTGTATAAAGAAAGAGAATGCAAAACGGGAGAAGGAATATATCTGCATAATAATTTTATACTATGATGATCATGATGATGATGATGAGGCAAACAACAGGAAAACATTATGCTGGCAGCGGCAGCAGCAACAGCAGCGGGGCAAAAGTGGGAAAGTGCCAGAGCGGTTGAAATAGGGCTTTAAAATACATGATCCTTCTTTCATGAATGCTAAATGGAGGTTTTGACCTTAAAAAGCGGAGAAGAGTAAGGGAAAAAAAGTTTGTGGAAGATTAGACGGGCACATATTATATGTATATGGAGCTTAGGTATTAAGTGTATTATTATGTTTGTTTGCGTTTTTGATGAAACAGGCGGGCGTAGGATGATCCTTTAAAAATGTATATATACATTACTACTACTGCTTGCTTTACTCACTCGCTGCTGCTGCCGCCACCACCACCACCATCACCATACATACCACCGCACCTGAGGTCAAACACAATTTGGCATTGGTGTGGTGGTGGTGGTGGTAGTGGATGGATGAAAGTAAGATATTATAGTAGAACACATTATTATATTACATTTTGTAGTAATCTTTTTCATCATCATCGTCATCATCTCTTCTGCACACCAGCACACACCAGCAGTGGCAGCAGCAAGAGATATATATTTTTTTTACAGTGATGAGAGGAAAGAAAGAGGGATCATTAACAATGAAATTACTTTACTAGTTTACTGTCGTCCTTCTACACTGCCACTAGTGCTAATAGCACACGGATAATATTTTAACTTTCACAAAAGGAATAAAAAAAATTCCACAGCATTTTTTTTCTATCTTGTTGGTGTGGATTTGCAGGGAAGAAATATAAAGGAAGATGATGAAAGTAAACTAACAAGAGTTGAGCAGAGATTGGTGCGTTATATTTTTCTTGACAGCGTCGTCATCATCATCATCGTCTCTGTCAAGATGCTCTTCAGTAGAATCCTTGAAATGCTTTTATTGTTTCAAACCATCAAATTCACTTTAACTCACGCGTCTCCTCGTTTTTTCTTCGATATGCTGTAATAATACAGCATGCGCTGATGTTGCTGTACAGCTGAAAAAATACGATAGGTAGTCACCTTTGCTCTTATCGTTTTCATTGTCCTTCATGATTCACTCTTATAAACTTACAATGACGAGGAAGCTGTTGACTTGAATTGAAGTTGGTGTGGATACTGTATGATAATAATAATAATAACAATCATGTTTACCTTGCTTGTGTGTATAGCCGTCTTCTCTATTCTAAATACATGTTTTTGGGAATAAAGTGTTGATAGTGCAGTGTGGCTTAAAAGAAAGTTGATGCAGTTAATGGATTTTTTTGCTTGAAAGAAAGATGTACCTATTAATTTAAGTGAAAGTCACATAATCTCAAGATTTTTAATTGAGATTTGAGAAAACCACACAGAGAAAGTTTACGTAGAAAATGTACAAAATACAATAAACGAAAAAGACGTGGTTGTCATTATATTAGTGCACGCGCGCACTCTGTGTGTTCAGGATTCTCATCAGGATTTTTCTTGGAAAGATGATGCTTTCCAGAAATAGAAGAAATTTTTTATATTACAAAAAAACTAATTCTCTTTTCTAAAGAATATAGTGAATTAACTTGCTCAAGGTTTGATCTAGTTCCGTTACTGCAGATGATTGGGTTTGCTTGTACACCGAAGAAGAGTTAAGATTTAGATAAACAACCAATAAGAAAACTTTAAACCGAAAAAAAACCCTACGAGTACGTCGATCTTTGACTATTTTTCACAAGTTCATAAGAAAAGGTTTTCTTTCCTTTTCTTTTCTTTAAAAAATGCGTCTTCCTTTACTAGAAACCTTTTTACCTGATAACTGTATTTCTTCTTTAATATCTTCTTCTTTTTTACTTTCTCTCAAGTACCAAACAGTCAATAAGAATAACAAACAACAGAAAGAGAAACGGACCTTGTTGTTTTTTCCCTTTTTCTTTTTTTCGCCCCAGTAAAATAGGTATAAAATAAATACTCGTAAATCAACAAAAGAAATAAATCCTGTTTTCTTCTCTTCTTCAACAAGAAAAAAAACTAAAGCCGTTTGCCAATGATGCTATATTGCAGTCACTGCCTTCTACACAATAAATAAATAAATAAATATCTACACCAAAAAGCCAACCCAATCTTCCCGCTTATCTTTTATTTTTTTATACTTTTTTCCTCAAACAGTAGTAGTAGTGGAAACGTTAGGTAGATAAATTAATTAATTTTAAGCGCAATCTTTTAACCGTATGATGCATTAGTATAACTGATGCCATTTGACTGTTTCTCTACTGCAGTAGTATTCATGGGCGACTATAGTTTTTTTATTTATTTTTTAAAAAGAACTCTAAAAGAGTCAACTTTTAGAACAATCATCCTACTCGATATCCATGAGAAGTGCATTCAATTGAAGAGAGAGAGAGAGAGAGTTGTATACGTTTTCTTTTCTTTTTTTTCTGCTAAGGAGCTCTCCTTGTCAACAGGGAAAATTTTTTGTAAAGAGCAATCCCAAGGAAAAAAAGTCCTTTGTGCACACTCAATTTGCCACAACCACATAGCAGGAGGTCTCGCAAGGATTCAAAGATCTGCTTGCTGCTTCTATTCTTTAGCTGTGTGCTGGGTCGTTGTTACGCCTTGGTAAGTTGCATGGATGATTCACCACATTATACTAGCACTACTACCATCATCAACGTCGCTGCCACCACCATACATACCATCACCACCACCGTTGCTTCCACCGAGTGCACAAGGCACAAAGTACAAATTTAAGCTTACATTGTATCACAAATTTCCAGTGACTGATTTCCCAACAGAATCTTCTTGATTGCCAATTTTGATGTAAAAAAAGTGTAACAGCCGCAATATATATATATAGACATATATACAAATATGTAATATAACAGCAGATTTGTAGTAGTAGTAGTACAAGTGTTCTTCTATAAAGACTATCATAGCAGTGCTACTAGTTCTAGTTTCAACCCAAAAAATGTAAGCAGATAAGCAAAAAAAGAAAAATGGTAGAAAGGCACAGACTCCCGTCCCATCTTATTTCATTCGTCCCTTTTCTGTCGATTCAGCATCGGTTAAAGTAGAGAAAGAAACGGGAGAAAATAAATAAAATGGTAATACGTACTTATGAGATAAATAGGATTCGTGCTTTGAAATATGTAGCTGTCCAAACAAAGACGTATACACAGGCACAGGCACACACCAACCAGCCAACCAACCCACATGCCTACTTGATAAGTAAACATATGCTATAGACAGATAAACCTCCAATACCTTACTGCTGGTCACATAGTCGTGACAGGAGCAGCAGAAAAAGCATGATATATGTGTCAGTCCATTTTTCACACTTTGCCATCATCATCGTCGTCGTCCTCCTCCTCCTCGTTCTCTAAACTTCTCTATGACCATATTAATAATAATTATAGAGCAACAGTCCATGGAACAACTTTATTTGTGAAATTTCCCTTCTTTGACAGCGTCAGAATGAAATAGTGCGTTTCTCGTCATCATTCACCCAACCTCTCTTTCTCTCTCCCTCTCTCTCTCTCTCTCTTTCTGTTTGGAAATATGGTGCCAACACAAGAAAAGCTTCAAGTAAAAGAAAAGAAACAAGTTGACTGTGTGTTCTATAGTGAGAAAAAGAGGAAACAACAAAGTCAACAGAAAGGATTTGTCTATAACATATTATATTTGTAAAAAGATTAGAAATATTGTCGACCTCAACAAACTCCTACTAGTAAGTTATGCTACACACAACCAAACAGAACTGTAGTAGTATAGTAGAAGCAGTAGCAAAGGCAAGTAAACGATTTACACAAACGACGACAAGCATACGAGACATGGATATAATAACCCGACGACATGATTTTTTTTATTTTTGTTTGTGTTTGTGTGTGTGTGTACTATTGTAGGACAAATATTATGTATATGTTTGTTCTCAAGTTGTTCCTCCAACATAAGCGACAGTACGAACGAAACGTATGTATTTACAGAAGGATTATGAATGTAATGTTGATCTTTTGTATTCCAGCCGCACTACTTCCTCCAGCCATGACGATGATGATGGTGATGATTATTATAAAAGATAAAAGTTATTGTGATGTTGTTGTGATCAGTGATCAGAACTTTGTACTAAATATTATGCTATATTAAAACACATCTTTTTAAAAAGTTGTATAATATGCTAGAACACGTAATAGGCGCGCATTCTCTAATTTTTTCCGCTTGGTTTTTCAGTTGTCACGGTCAAAGAGATGAAATTATGTATCTCTTTCTCTCTCTCTCCCTCTATGATTCATGCATGTTTGTATACTTGTCTGCTGCTACGTGCAACCAAAAAAAGAAGATAGAAACATTTTCCTATTCATTTCATGGTACAAAATAAATTCCCAAGAAAGCTGTCTAAAAATTACAATACACAAAATGAGAAAATTGTGTAGGAGGACGAAGCGAGTATATATTGATATGTACATTTGTGTGTATGTATGTATGTATAACATTGGTTTGCCAGAAGAGAAACAGCAATGAAAAAAATTCTCTCGTCTACCTTCTTCTCTTTTTTTATTCATTTCATTTAAAAAATAGGACAAAAGAAATGAATAATGGTTACGATATTCTATCAAGGAAAAGTCACGTTTTTTTCGCTGGCTCAGTGTTTCGTATGAAGGCATAAAGTTGAAAAATGTATGCGGAGAAGATGGCTCGTTCATTATTGCCAGTCATTCTGATTTTCTTAGTAGCACGTACAAGGTTGAAAGACGGAGGCGATAGTAGTAGTAGTGGTAGTAGTGGCGGGGTGTTAGTGATACAAACATAAAAAACCAAGAAGGAAATCTGATGGCATGCCATTATGTAATAAAAGTATTAAAGTTGATGATGGAAAAAGGTAAGCCTCTGGGTAGTACATGGTATAGTGGTAGCAGTAGTAGTGCTACATGCATCTGATCCTGAAAGTTCCGTTGTCTACATCACGTTCATTATGGCAACTGCTTCTGGTGTTGTAGGCATATTATCTATCTTTCTATCTATCTATCTACGCTGATAGATGGGCGGAACTTTTTGCGAGAGAACATGAAAGGTAAGTAAGTAGTATGCATGCTTCTTAAAGGTCTTTTTTTCTGTGCTTGATTTTTTATGACGGTGTGAGTTATGGGGAAAATGCTGGGTTCCAGTTCTGAATCGCTTTGTTTATAAGTGACCCATCCTCAGTTGAAAGAAATCATAAGAAAAAAAGAGTTTATTGGGTGTTGCCAGAGGCAGGTATTTGGAAGGGCATTTTATAATAGTCAAAAGCTTTGGACAAAATGTGGTTTAAAAAATGTGAACAGGAAATAAATAAGAATATTTTTTGGTGCAAAGAATAAAAAAAACTATTTTCTACTGCTTATTTTAGTTAATGGAAAACTGTATATCATTCAAAAAAAATACAAAGGGGCCACCCACTACGAGGCTGATTGCGAAGGATGGTCACATTGCCAAAAGGAAAAAAAATTAAGTAATAATGACAATGCTGATAAGACAATATAAAAAATGGAGCTGGCTAAGAATGCAAAAAATGATACGTATGATAGTAGGATTGTGGTTGGTATATATAACGCGAACGCCATACTCTTCTTCTATATCGTTTCACTTGTGCTGGTACACGGTGTAAGAATAGAGAGAAAAGACTTCACAGCAGTTGCAGATTGCCTCACGCCCTTCTTTCGCACACCCCCACAAGCTGTGTCCGAACAACAGGCACAGCGGACAACTCGCTTACGGATAATTGTTGTCATTTTGAAGTATCATCCCAAAGCAGCTGACTATTTTTACCTTGTACGAAAGGGCTATCTGATTATTAAGGACTTTCGTTGTATATTTGAATTTAACAAGCTTTAGTTGCCGCTGATAGTCAACTTGTAGCCGCTTGATTGGTAATAGCGGAAGCAAGACGCTTTTTCCAGTTTGTGCAGTTGCGTGATACGTCCTAGTTTCCACACAACCACACATCATTTTTTGATAATTATTAGTGAATGGATAAGCCTTCTTATCACAGAAGGCAAATAAAAGTAAGGAAAATGGTTACTTTAAAATACATTCTTGCCCGTGTATTTCTGGAGATATCGTTACATTTACTTATGTTTACGTAGAAAAAAATATTTAGCCAGAATATATACTATTTATTTGAAACGGCGCAGTAGTAATGAGCGATGAGGTGATCTGGGACTTTTGGAAAACATGAAAGAATAAAACTTTGCAGCTTTCTTTTCAAAGCATCTTTAGCCACATTTTTTAAGTTTTGAGGTGTTTTATTAAGACCATGTTATTATGCTATTAACCTTTATATGAAAAATGGAGCTTTTGGAGCTTTATTTCTTTTATATGATGACTGTAGCGTATATTATTTTAAAGGATGGATACTTGCATTTCTATGATAAGCATTCTAAAATCTCATTAACCCGGCTCTAAAATCATAGTATACACTTGACTTGCTAGCCTTTGAACACCCAAATTATACATACATACATACATATTAACCTGCCTTATACATCAAAGATAAAAGTAAAAAGATAAAGAAAACTATTGTTTCGCGATTGCACCTTACACACGCTGCTGATGAGAACTTATTTACGTGATTCCAAGAAACAGCAGAAGATTTAGGTGCGTAAACTGAGGATCTAACCAAGTTGCCCAGCAAGCAAATTCTTCTTTTTCTTCTTCTTCTCCAACTTACTTTTTCTGCGCTTCATTTATGTTGCCTTTCATCCGAAAAAAGAAAGTCTGTATCATCATCACCATTATTGTTACATAACCGCATCATTGCCATCATCATCGTCAATTTTATATCGCTGGCTTAGAAAGAAATAACTTTTTTACTTTAAAGAAGAAATAAAGTGAAAGGGAAAAAAGAGGATTTTTTCCTCTTTTTTTCTTCTTTGTAGCCTACCATCACCACCAGCATGATGATGATGATGATAAGATAATAATAATAATATGAGTGAGTACCTAAACATCCTAACAATTTATTTCAGGGAAAGCAACAAGAAGAAGAACAAGAATATAAATCTATATAAATAGCGCACTTTCACAATGCTTATTATTATTATTATTATTACCCCCCTCTCATTACACGACATATTCACTACTATTTTCAGTATTTTACACGCGAAAACAATGCAACTCTTTACCAAAACAGAACAAAAAGAAAGACAAATTTTTTTTCTCATGTTTAGCACTTTTGTTTGTTACAAAAACTGAAATTTTCTAGCCAGACAGGCACAAAGTTACACGGAAGAATGCATGCGGTAGCGCGCGCAGCAGCGGTAATAATAATAATAATAGTGTTACATGCTCTTATTTTTCAAGCCTCAAAAAATACGAAAAAATCTGTATTGTATACTAGAGAGACAGATATGCCATTATTATGTTTTTACCTGGTAATGGGAGTACAAAGTGATGGAGTAATGGGATATAAACAAACATTAAAAATGATGATAGCTTCTCTTCCACCTGCATTAAGCTGTCAGACGGTATAGTGAAAAGTAGAGTTACAGAAACTGACTGGCTCAACAAAGTTGTAAAACTATTCTCAAAACTGCTTTATTTTTTTCTAAAGAAGAGGAAAGAAAATTGTACTTTGTGTAGTAGTTGTAGTAGCAGTTGCTTCTTTACCTCTTCTCTCTCTCTCTCTACACCGCCTCACTTTTGCAGAAAAGGACGATTTGGTTCTTCTTCTTCGTCTCTAAATAAAAAGACGAGGAAAGTAAATCCAACCCCTGTTTTATGAGCTCAATAAAAAAGATCATCTCAGTGCTTGGTGTAGAGATAGAGAGAAAGAGAGAGAGAGAGAGAGACAAGAAAATACAGCTGCTGTTATAACGCACTCTCTCTGGCAGCAAGCAGAACCAAAGCTTGGGAAAAAATGACCATATTATATACTCGTTGTCCCCTTCCATTTGGTGATGGTGATCGTACAATATTATGTAATATCACCTCAATTTCGTCACGGTTCCTTTCAGCTTTCTTGGAAAGTGGAAGAAAACGAAGAAAAAAAGATGCATGTATAGAAAAATGGTTATTGAATTGATCCTTTCCAGTGCTGTCCATTTCTTCCTTTTGTTCCTCAACGTACCCGATGTCGGTGTCGTTTTCGTTGTCGTCGTCGTCGTCACGGAGGAAAAAAAAGGAGTGAGCGGAATGTTCACTTAAAAGCATCCCATCTTTCTTTCACCACCGACCGCTCTCTCTCTCTCTCTCTTTTCATTGTGAAAAGCCCAGAAAAATGTGACAGTGATGGCCATATATTATAATCTAATGTACGGAAGATATTCCGAGACATGAAAGGTGAGAGAGAGAGAGAATGCGTGTGCGTGTGCAAAGAATTGAATTCATTTTCGATTTCACATTTCCTTTAATCATCTCGTTTTATATGCTATTACAGATCTGATGCAACTGTTTGATATTACCGATTATATGTGAAGGGGATAAAAAATAAACTGTTCCAATTCATTGACTTGATGGCAGGTATATGTGGCATCTGTGTACATTGCATTGCATGCGCTCACCACATCTTACCTTATTTTATTCACATCGATTGTCATCTTTTCAATAGTGTTTCAAGAGTTTTTAAATTGAATATGAAAAAAGGTTGAAAAGCGTGAATGCAAATGTTTTAG